>SJYO01045292.1:5226409-5324499 GCA_006410555.1 Capra ibex | reverse complement strand
CGAAAAAGGTACTAGGTCACCTACAACCGTTAATCTAGAGACCAAGGAGACGGAAAAGATTTTGGTCGAACTTGTAGACCTTCAAGTGCCAAGTGCATAACGACTTCAGACCGAACCTCTTAAAACTCGTAATGAAATGATCGCACACTCTACTCACGTTAACACGCCATCAAACTCGTAAGAAACCGTAACGGAAAGAAACCCTAACCTTACTTTTCACTGGAAAAGGTCAGGACACCGGTGACGACTCAAAAGGTTTAAACGACCGTATAGTTCACGTCGTGAAAGTGTCGTAGTAGAAAGAAAGGACTGATTCCAGGCAGATGAGTTCCGATACCAAAAAGGTCATCAGTACATACCTACACTCTCAACCTGACACTTCTTCCGACTCGCGACTTCTTAACTTCAAAAACTTGACACCACAACCCCTTCTGAGAACTCTCAGGGAACCTGACGTTCCTCTAGGTTGGTCAGGTAAGACTTCCTCTAGTCAGGACCCTAAAGAAACCTTCCTTACTACGAGGTCATGAAACCGGTGGAGTACGTTTCTCGACTGAGTAACCTTTTCTGAGACTACGACCCTCCCTAACCCTCGTCCTCCTCTTCCCCTGTTGTCTCCTACTCNTCGTCCTTCTCTTCCCCTGTTGTCTCCTACTCTACCGACCTACCGTAGTGCCTGAGTTACCTACACTCAGACTCACTTGAGGTCCTCAACCACTACCTGTCCCTCCGGACGACGCTAAGTACCCCAGTGTTTCTCAGTCTGTGCTGACTCACTGACTAGACTTGACTACATATTGTTTTATTTGATATATGTATTCAATTTTTATATATTTTATAAATAAAAAGAGAAGTCTCTGAGTCACCATAAATTAATACGTAAAATCTTCATTTTCAAAATTCACCTACCTACCGATAGTCGAGTTTCAACTCAGGGAGGGGTTCTTAAAGGGAACTGACTTTCCTTAATAGAAAAGATTCAATGACAAGAGGGGGTCCCTACGGGACCATCGGACTTAGGAAATTGATCATCCACCACCCCTGTCTGGACCGAGGGACCGGAAGAAAACTCGATGAAGATTTCCGGGTAGAGTCAACATATCGAAGAGACCCCGAATGACTTCGGAAACAATACTACTGTAGTGTCACGTTGAAGACAAAGGTTAGGACAAGGGAGGGAGGTTCGATCTATAACATTGTGACATACGTCAGAGTCACCAGACGGACTAGTTGCAAATTGTCGGTCGAGAGGTCTGGTGATTAGACATCACAAACGGTCAAGACACCACATTTATGAGGGTTGTTCCGGTTAAAGGTCGATGTTCCCACTACAGTGACTTTTGTCAACCCTTCTTTACTCGCGGTAACCAAGACCACTGCGTCACGTTCAGGACCGAGAGGTGGGACCCGGTAAAAAAGAGTCACTTTAAGAATTTTCGTTTATAATCACAAAAACAAACAAACAAACAAACAAAAAATCTCGACGACGACGACGATTCAGTGAAGTCCGTACAGGCTGAGACGCTGGGGTATCTGCCGTCGCATGATCCGTGGAGACAGGGACCCTAAGAGGTCCGTTCTTGTGATCTCACCCACTGGGTTTCATTCAGTTGTGTTTTTGTAGTTGAGAAAAAATATAACGGTTAAACCCACTAACCAAATAATTTCTTTAATTACATAGTGTCGTCTTACTTTACTTCAACCAGTGGAGTTTACAAAGTCACTTTATGTGTGTATGTATGCGTGTATGTTTTGTGGTGTTGTGGGATTCTGTTACGGGGTGCTATTTATGGATCTTTGCAAATTTTATGTCAGACGAAAATTAAAGAATTTACAATGTGTCGAGGTATGTCGTAAGACTCTTTTTTATGAAGCTTATATAACAAGAATCACTTTGACCCTTTTTTGACGGCTCCTTCATACTATTCAAGTTTAATGTTAACAATAATAACGGTATTTAGTTTAGGATATAAATTCTCTCGGTTCTAAAGGAATCTCATTGAGTAAATATTATAAACAATAGAGACTTCTGTTTGCGACTCCTCGTGACGTACAAACCTGTGATAATTCTGAAAGTGGACCGAGTTCTCGATGACAACCTTATTTATTTATTAGTCTTCAGCTTCTAAAAAGAGTCACCCACCCTTCTTTTTTTCCTTTGTTCTATGGTGTTAGCCACCTTCTTTCAGTACTTTTCTTTTTCGTTGTAGAACATTCTTTACGTGTTTCCTCTTGATCTCTTCTCTATGAAGACAAGTTTACTTACCGTCCAATAAGAAGTTATGACCCAAGTAAAAACCCTGTCTCTTCCATGAAATTTTACCCTTGTTTTACAAGGTAACCCCACTTTTCAGATCTTATTAGTTAAATGAAATTGTTATATTTGTGAGAATTAGTGGTTGTCTCTTAGTCTTGTTTCAAGGACCATTCAATGATCTCAATGGTCAGGGTCACTTTCACTTTCAGTGAGTCAGCACAGTCTGAGACACTGGGGTACCTGATATATCAGTTACCTTAAGAGGTCCGGTCTTATGGCCTCACCCATCGGAAAGAGAAGAGGTCCGCTAGAAGGGTTGGGTCTCTAACTTGGGTCCAGAGGGTGTAACGTCCACCTAAGAAATAGTCGACTCGGTAGTCCCTTCGGGACCAAGAGTTTAATACTGGACCAACTGTTAGGGGACCCCTTTGTTCGACTTTACGTTCTAAGGACCCGTGACCTCGATAAAACTAAGTCACCTTCAGACCAAACCCCGGGTCTCTGGAAATAAAATTATTCGAATGATCATGTAAGACTTCGGGTATCAGAGACAGTTTGATTTTGTACGATTTTCCGTTCTATCAGTTGTTGTCCTATAACGTAAGACATTCTAATCCTTCCACAGATACGGTAAAACGATAATACGTTTATATGGGAGGAATGTTTATAGTCAGATCTAGGGAGGAGAAGACGAAGGGACTTACAGTAAATATCTTTATCGTAGAAGGTAGATAAATAATCAGTCGGTCTAAGAGTAGAGACTTAGAAATTTGAGAACGAGACATTTCTTTCCCCCTTTACACGAACACACACACACACGTACGTGTGTGTGCAAGAAGTGTCAACCCTCCCAACCCCCACATTCTGTAATGTCAAGACAATCTTTTAATAGAAAGGTTTGTCTCGGTTGGTTTCCCTGTCAAAACCGAGACCATATCGATACTTCTGGGTTATTATGGATGACTTAACTTTAGTGTGAAAATAATTGAATCGTCATCTGAAAAAAAAAATATTTTTACTTTTTAAGAGTGTTCATGGGAGAATTGGTCAGAGTGAGATATTCTGTATATAGGAATATAATAATTGGGAGACCCCGGACTTGGGGAGATTACACGAGTCCTTTGTAAGGTAAACCTAATGTCAACAAGAGTATTCAAGTATAAGTCGTGTCTGCCAGACTGACTCGATCCAATAACTAGAGTACAACCTCTTACATTAGTTACTGAGTCGTGAGACCGTAGAACTACTTCTAAGGAAAACCTGTTAGTTGATTCTAGTTGAAGTAAATTTGTATGTAAAAGTTCTCTTTTCTGGAGACACGGAAGGAAAAGAACCGTGTACATATGTTATATATAAAAGAAACGTGTTCCTTACGACGTGACCAAGTGACTCAACTTTAAATCAGAGACAACCTTAAATCAATAGGTTTAGTCGGTAACCTACCTCGTTGACGTAAAAGTCCTGGATGAAGAACAGGAGAAGACGAATATCCTGAGGAATGTTTTTAAGTCCCCCTTGAAATAGTACCCTAAGTCAAAATTCGACTACATGGATAATCCCATTATCAAAGGGGACATTTTTCGAAAGGTGTGACTAGTAAAAATAGGAAATTTTTCGACACTCGTAGGCCCGGGGGTCTTATGCCACCCCCGACACCCACCCCAAAGACGAGGTCGTGTGTCGTACTCTCGACGCAGGTAGGCACAGTGCACTTCAGTTTGGAGAGAACTTCACTAAACAAATCTCACAGTAAACTACCTCACCTTACAAGACATTGAGTAAACTTGATAATGTCTTCGAAACCATTTTCCAGTGGTGACGAAAAATTCTCAAAGGGTTAGACCCGTGGTAGACCCCCGAACAATTTCTATTCCAAAAGATGACCGAAAAAAGGTATGGCTGATCTAAGTTAATCGTTTCCCGATGAAAACGTCTCTTCAAACACAAGTGTAAATCTCTCCCTCTCTGTCTGTCTGTCCGTCTACATATCTCTGTCTGTCTCTGTCTCTCTGTTTCCGTTGAGTTCATTTCGGGTGAATCGTGGTTTCACCTCACGAATACAGGCTCCTGTCATGACAAAGTATCCAGACTTACCTCCTCAGTCTTAACTTTTCGACTTATCGTAAATGAAAATTTACAGCGAAAACTTGGTTAGGTAAGAAGTTCACATCAGAATCCTCAGTTGAGATTTCCTTGAACTTAAAGGGGTACAGGAGGTGTGAGTCATCCTTTTCCTGTCGAGCAAGGAGTCACATCATTTGCGCTGTGTTTTGAAAGTCAGGTGTTCCGTGGTTCCTGTGAGTGTGGCAGTGTGGACATAGTCGAATCAGATCCGGATGTCAACCGAACGAACGAAAGAAGGGAGAAGGACTACTTTGTTTTCAGAACGTAAAAGGTTTGGAGTTTTCGATATTTTGACATCCTTTGGTCCTTGTCTTTTTCCTTTCGAAGGACATTTCTGCAGAAACCAGAACGACCGGTCCAGACGCGAGAGGGAAGTTTGTGAGTTATACCGAAGACTGTGAACAGGAACCTTTTTCAGGTTTACACCGTTTACCATCTCCGTTGTAAAGAAATGGGAGGGCGGACCTTGAAGGGCACTATACCTACTCAAGATCGACCAAGAAAGTATCCATTCTTCCTCAGGTCGATGACGGGTGACGGGAACGGGGGTAGACGTCTATTTTAATCGTTTGTGTATCACTCTAGATGACTTCATTTTCAGTTTTAGGGGAGTAAACCGACCTTAAGGATTCTCCCAGACCTGGTTTCTCCGACGTGTCATCGTCGATTTTGCGTCCGATAAACGGTAACGTTTATAAGATTCTTTACACACACACCACACACACACAAACACCGTCCTACGAACCCCCTCCTCTTGCAATTACAGAGATGTCTCTGTAATTTTTGTGTTGTTGCTAACACAGAGGGAACCAAGTTACTTTAACAAAACCTTTGGTTTTGACAGGAATCTTTCCTCCTCTTTAGGTAAATATAAGGAAAACTCTGTTTCTTCCTCCAGAAGGACCGGTTCAGAAATCCCAGGTAAGTCCAGGTCCTTTGAGTTAGGAGTTCAAGTTTCGAGTAGAGTAGTATCTCAAGGCCCGCACGACTGAAGGACAAGGCCCTTATAAAATGTAGGTCCTCCAGTGGGTAGAGTAGGTCCCGAAGGTTTTGGACGTTTCTCTAACGGAAGGTAATCAAAATAAATTTGAGGGTTTACCGGAACGGGAGACTCCAGAGTGTCTTTTGGTGTGAGAAGAAAACGGTCGAATAAACGAAAAATTTCTTTTCCTTTTTCTAGGTCCAGTCATTCGACTCCTAGTATTTGGTCGAGATCTCCTTACAATCTCCGATTACGTAAAATAAAGTATAAGAAATTGTCAGATTGAGGTGTAATGCGTACAAATTCTAAAACACCTCTACACTTCTCTCCTTCTTTGCGTAAACTAAGTGCGAATGGGAACTTCAGAAATAAAAATTTTAAATTACTGTCATATTTGAACACTCTCTTTTTTTTTTTTTCCAGTGTCTAATGCAAACTCAATTCAGGAGTACTGTGTTCTTTAGTTGGACTGGTCCTTCTTTTACTTGTACCGCCATTGATTAAGGAAGGGACCACCGAGTCTGTCATTTCTTAGACGGGCGTTACGTCCTCTGGGTCCAAATTGGGTATCCATCCCTTTACTTGTAGGAGGAAAGAGAGAGGGTACGAAGGGGTAGGGAGGGTGAGAGTCGAAAATTTATGAGTCGAGACGCGAGGTATCTTATTATCTCAAATTTTGACGTTCCCTGGTTCTCGAGTAGATAAAGTTAAGACAATTAGGTCCGTCCATTTGCATGTCAAAATGTTTACTTTGTTGACTTCAGGTCTTATATGCGTTACATTAAAAAGGAAGGCCAGATAACGATTAGGATGTCTTAACCCGTANGAGAGAGGGTACGAAGGGGTAGGGAGGGTGAGAGTCGAAAATTTATGAGTCGAGACGCGAGGTATCTTATTATCTCAAATTTTGACGTTCCCTGGTTCTCGAGTAGATAAAGTTAAGAGAATTAGGTCCGTCCATTTGCATGTTAAAATGTTTACTTTGTTGACTTCAGGTCTTATATGCGTTACATTAAAAAGGAAGGCCAGATAACGATTAGGATGTCTTAACCCGTACGGAAAAAAAAAAAAAAAATTGTAAAACCAAGACAAAAAGAGTTGGTCAGTTTTCTTTTACCTTTCTATAATCTCAGATTACAAATCTTTTTTTCCCTCTCATTCTCAACGATTGTAGTCTGATTTACTGAGTATCCCGAATACCTGTAAGAGACAATCCTTCTGAAAGTTTGACTGTAGTCAATTCTAGAGACAGTTCTACAATACTTATCAAATAAAGATCAACCATCTTAATACCCGCTAATTTCAAAAGAAAAGTGAAGTCACGTAAAAGAATGGAAAATATGGTTTATATTCGTGATTCTTTTTCGTTGTCTGTAATGTAAAATTCACCGTATTTAGACGCTATCAAAGATGACGAAAACCACTTCCACCCCCTACCCCGTCCAATCACCGAAACTTTCACTTCCTGGGTGTATGAACCCCCGCTACCCTCTGTTAAGTGCCTGCTACACCCTCCCTTCGTATCCTGAAGTTAATAAATAATTAGAGTTAGAAAATTTTCATAAAAAAATAAAAATTATGTCAAAATTTACCATGAAAGGCAAATGTCGATAATGTTTTATAACCGACACAAGAGGTACAACGTGCTATGTGGGAACTCAGGTAGAATTTGGGTCATCGAACACGGAGGACGAGTCGACGGGGGTATAACGGGGAGGACGGGGTCATCATTGGTGACCAAACAAGAGATACAGACACAGACAAAGAAAAAACAATATAAGTAATTAAACAACATCAAAAATCTCAGGTGTCTACTCGTTATAGTATGTCTTAAACAGAAACAGACTGACTAAAACGAAAAGTATTACGGGAGGTGTAGGTAGGCACAACGACGTTTACCTTTTTAAAGTAAGATAAAATACCGACTTATCATAAGGTAACACACACACACACACACATGTGTAATGTAAAAGAAATAGGTAAACAGAGAACCCCCTGTGGATCCAACGAAGGTATAGAACCGTTAATATTTCTTACGACGGTGCTTGTAACCCTCAGATACACACAGAAAAATTTAATCAACGAGAAAAAAGTCTATATATGAGTCCTTACCTTAAAGGCCCAGTGCACCGTCAAGACAACAATAGAAAACTCTTTGGAGATATGACCAAAAGTGCCATCGACGTGGTTAAATGTAAGGGTGGTTGTCACGTGTTCCCAAGAGACAAAGGGTGTAGGAACGGTTGTGGACAATGAACACAAGAAATACTGCCGTCGGTAAGACTGTCTACATTGCATCATAGAGTTTGATAAATCGACAAAAACCACAGACAACATTTTATACGTATTATTCGACCATTACGTATATATTAGGGTTTTACCTAAATACAACTCCGAGTAACTAGTTGATGGACTTTGTGTGGTCCTGAGTTCTTTTCGACCGAAATACGGAGTCCCTTATGTGTGAGGACTTGGTAGAAACATTGTAGACCCTTCTCAATGAACGGTGGAAACCTGAGTACGTACTCTCCTAAGATTCTTTTATCCCCCGGTCAAGACCCATCTTACGACGGTTCTTCACTCTCTTCGAGTCACAACCGGTATACATCTAAATAAACCTTCCACCCTTCTAATTTTCCTCCAATCTCGACTGGAACCCGAAGAGACCACCGTGTCTGTCACTTCTTAGACGGACGTTACGTCCTCTGGACCCAAGATAGGAACCCAGTCCTTTGAGGGGACCTCTTCCTTTATCGACGGGTAAGGTCATAAGAACGGTCCTCTTAAGCTCCGTGTCTCCACGGACCACCCGATGACAGGTACCCCAACGTTTCTCAGCCTGAACTGACTCGTTGATTGTGATGGGGACGATGATGATTTCGACTGGAGTCGGGAAGTGACTCCTGATGGTAAGTGCAATCTTCTCCATGTAAAATTCAGTGAAACACAAACATTTCACCGGGACAAAGACAGAACAAGGTTTCTGTCAGTGACTTATCTGAACAGATTATTACGCATAAAAACCGTTCACAACAAATACAAGTCAGTGGTGGAATTACGGGACTGAAAAGGTCCCCAGTAAAAAGTATAAGAGAAGACATTCTTTGGACGAGTTTTAAAACATAACTAAACTACTAGAGTTTTCAAATCTCCGCAAACAGATCCGTTCTCAAGGTACGGAGAAGGTTTGGTCCACTACACATCCCTAATTGAGCATTTCTGTTGGTGTCCCAGACTATAGATGACTTGACCGACAAGTAACTCACGGAGTTACGACAAACCCAGTCTTTATTCTACGTTTAGGTGGGTCCGATGAGTAGGGAAGACGACAGAGATCTCGAACGGAGACCCGTGCACCTGAAGTGGGGTGTGGACGTTACAAGAAGAGTATTGAGGGAAAGAAGATAGTTACACATCTGTACGAGTTCAGAGGGAGGTGAAAGTCTTCGAAAAAGATTTGGTCAAAAAGAACAGAAATGTTTGAAGAACTTTTAGAATAGATGGGAAAGAATGGTAGTAAGTAATGTAAATCTTCTTTGCTAAACAATTTTAATTATATGACCTTTATGTGTGAGTAAAATCTCTTTGACCTGTTACATCTTGTCTTTGTCGTTTCAAGAGGGTAGTAGAGTTTTGGATCCCCATCAAGTCAACAATTACACAGTAGATCACTTAGTAATGACACAAAACAATAACAACAACCACTCAGTGATTCAGTGTAGACTGAGACACTTGGAACACCTGACGTCGTGTGGTCCGAGGAGACAGGAAGTGATAGAGGATCTCAAACGAGTTTAAGTACAGGTACCTCAGTCCCTACGATAGATTAGTAGAGAAGGACACGACGGGGGAAAAGGAAAACAGAAGTTAGGAAGGGTCGTAGTGTGTGATACAAGATGTGTAACCAAATTCAGGATTTTTATATTACCGCTTCGTCTTTCTATACCTAGGTACACACACACGTACACCACACCGACGTGTACACACGTTAAGCTTGAGTTTCATAGTAGAAGTAAAAATTAAGAAACATAAGAATAAAGACAAGGGAAGTGAGGGGATTTTGCGAGACGAGACTCGTCGTCGTTCGAGGACCATTGACGATTCGATTACTAAAGAAGAGGGGAGAGTGTCGTAAACCTACAAGACGACTAAGAGGGGGTTGGACTTCGAAAACGGAAAAATCACAACCAGTCATGTGGTCGAGCACTGAAAAACCTAACGTGATTCAGGTAGGATTTCCTTTAGTCAGGACCCACAAGTAACCATCCTGACTACAACTTCGACTTTGAGGTCATAAAACCGGTAGACTACACTTCTCGACTGAGTAAACTTTTCTAGGACTACGACCCTTTCTAACTCCCGTCCTCTTACCCTGCTGTCTCCTACTCTACCAACCTACCGTAGTGACTGAGTTACCTGTACCCAAACCCACTTGAGGCCCTCAACCACTACCTGTCCCTCCGGACCGCACGACGCCAAGTACCCCACCGTTTCTCAACCTGTGCTGACTCACTGACTTGACTTTACTTGACTCGAGGTAGACTCGGGTCCAGGAGTAGACACTAAGGACATAACTGGGTGTCTACGTCCGTGAAGACCTCAGACGAGAACCGGGTACATGAATATAAACCTGTTATGAAAGAAGATGGTAACTGAAATCACTAGAGGGGAACTTCACTTCACTTTCAGTGAGTCAGTACAGGTTGAGAAACACTGGGTACCTGACATCGGGTGGTCCGAGGAGACAGATACCTTAAGAGGTCCGGTCTTATGACCTCACCCAACGGTAAAGGAAGAGGTCCCCTAGAAGGGTTGGGTCCCTAGTTTGGATCCGGAGGGCTTAACGTCCGTTTGAGAAATGGTTGGCTCGGTAGACCCTTCGGGGCTAGAGGGGAATCAAGGAGTTTAATGTCGTTGAGGTCAGAACGTACAAGAGGGTTCGAGAACTTAACCTAAAAGGAAAAATTTTTAAAATAATTTCATATCAACTAAATGTTACAACATAATTAAAAGTGATGTGTCGTATCACTAAGTCAATATGTATATCTATAACAAAAAGTGTAAGAAAAGGTAATACCAAACAGGGTCCTATAACTTATATCAAGGGACACGATATGTCATCCAGGAGTGATAAATAGGTAGGATACATATTATGACCTTGAAAAGGTGGTCACCGAGTATCTGTACATTAGGGATGTACAGATGTTAAATCGAGTAAACTAAGGGGATCAGGACGACTACTAAACGATAAGAAACGGTGTATGGAATAAAGGATCATTGAACCGAGACGACAAGAAGTGAGAGATCTCCCGATCTCTGGAGCCTAATAGGAACTAAAGGACCGGATGTACACAGGACGTAGGTTTATAAACGGTTCAGAACCGTCTAGGTACGTGCGTATTACAGGCAAGGATCTAACTAAAAAAAACAAAGGTAACGGGAACTGGAGTAGTAGAGAATAAAACGAACCTATCGAGGTTTGTACACTACTGCGCGACGTGGAGGTACGAGGCCGTCGATAGAAATGATCCAGCAGTAGACCTCGGAGACAGGACGTGAACAGTAAGAAATGATCCACTCAAATAAGAGAGACCATAATAATACTCCACGGACAAATATCATGTAGGAGAATCTGAAAAACGGGGTCTCAAAACGTACCTCGTCTGTGGACTATCACAAACGATTTGACGAAACTAAAAATACTCTGTCAAAGTAGTTGGGGTTTGACTGACTAGACCAAACCGAGACTATAATAAGTAAGTATGTCTCTGACTTTTAAAATTCCTGTAATTTTACCATTTTACCAAAACTTTAGGAAACGTGGAGTCCATCCTACTCGAAAATGTTATCCAGACAGAAACGACAACCGAAAGGTCTAGACCGATTAAACTCAGGATAAAAGAACACTACCTACATCACCGAGACTGGTCACGGTCCTACATCCGTTAACGACGACTTTATCGTGTTCTTCAGTCGTAGTCGTAAATTCTTCTTCGGTTCTCGTCTGCAGACCGAAAAGTCAGTCAGAAACGACACTTTGACTTTGTCGCTGAACTGAGTTCAGAAGGGACCCAACTAAAAGAAAAGAGAGACGACTCAACTAGTGTAACAACACGTAACGACCCTGAGGGGAGGGGAGGAGGGAAAAAAAAAAAATTTCATCACTCCCAATAACCACAGCAAAGGAATGTGGTAGGTTCTTTTTAGGTCCCTTTGGGTTCGTTCGAGACATTTTCTTCCGCGAGTCTGAGACTCCGGGGTAGGACGACAAAGACGACCCGGCACCCGTGAGTGGCACAGGTCGTAGAGGGCCCACACACGACGACTCTGTGTTTTGGCTCGGGCGCGAAGACGTTCCCCGCATCGACCTTTAGGTTGCTGGTGGTGTGGCTAAAAAGAGAGATTATCTACAGAACGTTTTCGGGATTCCCTTTCTAATTCTTCCTCCAATTGACTCTCTATTGTTTTAAGATGACGTTTTTTTCCTTACACCGATTACTGAAACAAAAATTTTTTATTCATCTTCTATTGACTTCATTACTTTGAAGGCAGTTTATGTTAACTGGTCCTTTACACCGTCGGTCAGTGAACTACCGTGGGTATTGACACACACATATAACACCCTGTACCGGGTAAGTAATCTGTCACCACACAAGTCAAAAGTTGCGACTCGTCTTTTACGTCTACCTGCACCTGTACTGGCACTGGGACCAACTTGTTTAAGTATATATACCTTTGAAAACAGACATCTCAAGGATTCCTTATTTTCGGGATTGTGTGAACATCCTGTTCTTATCTCTGTGTCTGAAGCTCGTTCCCGAACACCTGTCTCCTTTCCTCTCCCACACTACTTCACTCTCTCATCGTAACTGCATATATGTAATGGAACACATGTTACCTGTCGATCACCCTTCGACGACACATGTGTTCCTCGGGTCAGGAACTAGGGACTACCGACTCTCCCCACCCTAACCACCCCCACCCCACCCTCCCCCCGAGTCCTCCTTCCCCTATGTACATGTGTATACTGACTAAGTACAACAACATGTACCTTTGATTGTGTCGTAACATTTCTTTAATATGAGGTTATTTTTCTTGGGATTGTGTTACGTTGATGTATTCCTTTGTTAAACAATCTACGTTTTGATATACGAAAGTCATGAATTATGTCATGGTTATTATGTCACACCTCTAAAACTCTTCGGAGATGAAGCACTGACCTTAAAGTCTCAGTTCTAGTCTCCCAGACGCCCTCTGTTGGGGTTCGGTGCAAGAGAGAGGTCTCTGTTCCTAAAATAAAAGGTAGTTCGGTTTCTATACTTCATCGTTCCCAGAAGAGTGAAAAATACACACGGAAGTCCCTATTATTTGGGTAACCGACCTGATTCACCCCTACCCCTCCTCCCACTCTCCCTTTCTTCACACGTAAGTGTCTCAGAAAGAGATCTTCCTCGGATCTCCGGATCCAGTATCTCAATGTCTCGAGAAACTATATCTCATTTTGGATAATTTCGATGCTAAGGAAGAGGAATTGGTAAAGATCGTAGAAAAATAAAGTCTCGATTAGAGTCATTGCTAAGATCTTATGACTCGAAAGTTTCAGACATTTAAAGAACGTGACTCTAGGTTGGAGTCCGTGTCCAAACACGTAGGTTCATTCATTCATAAAGGGAGAGACACGAGTAGCGAGGGGTGTCCTGAGGAAGTAGGGACTCTTCGAGACGGGTGTTCACCCCATTTACAGAGTCTAGAAGATCCGAATTCACCGCCACCAACAACAAATCAGCGATTCAGCACAGGCTGAGTCACTGGGGTCCCTGACATCAAACGGTCTAAGGAGACAGGTCCCCAAAAGGTCCGTTCTTACGACCTCACCCAACGGTAAAGGAAGAGGAAACACCCAGAATAAAATCCGACCTTCGACTGTTGTGGTGTCTTTGGGACTCAAAGTTCTTCTTAGGAGCTACGTCGGTACCTCTTCTTCCAACACCCCAAAGAGGAAGAGGAGGACAGATCGACTGTCGAAAATCCAAAGGAGCACGTCTTCCACGTAACAGTTTCCTTCGTTACCTCTAACGTCCCTGGTGGTCTGTGTCGGAGAGACCGGGGGACCGAGCCCGTTCCGCTCTAAGTCGGAAACTAAACCTTTCCAACGTTCCTCTACCTCGAAAGATTGACTCCTTCAAACTTTTGGTCGGTAAGAAAGAGAAAGAACTAGTGGGATACCTTCCGACGGGTGCCTTGACGTGTCCTACTCTCGAACATTAACAGACTCTTTGTTCAGTTCACGAAAATAACGATCTCATGTTTGGTGGACTGGGTACTAAAGACCGGCCGAAAACCCTGAGGGGTTTCTGGTAAAAGTGACAGACGTGAAAAGAGAAACATGGTCTCCTTCACTCAAAACGGTTTCTTACATCTCACTTTATATACTGACGACTAAGTAATCCAATTAGACTCCGGAGGGACCTCGTGCAGATCTAAATTTCGAATGTTGAATATGTTGATTTCGATCGGAGGAAGTCAATTACATATACTAACAATACTTACACGTCGTATTACTCGGAGACCCAAACATGAGGGGTTTAGTTTAATCTCGACCGTATCGGGTTTTCTTTGATTTGATGAACTTATTCTTCTTATTTTATAATCGAGACGTGACGCGTGTCGTAGGCACGTGAAAGACGCGGTGGTAGGAGGTTCGTATACTACTCCGGACCCCGACCTTTTACAGTCAGGAGATGGTTTATCCTTTATGTTAAGAAGACTAATAAATTCACTTAAAAATATACACGTCACTTTAGGGTAAGATGAGACGATGGATCTTCTCAGGTCACCATCTTGACGTCATCCTGAACTAAGTTTTGCTATGGACCAATCTCTAGTATAAAGATAAGACGTCACCCCCCTTTACACCTCTTTAGTGTTAAGAGATTATTTTAGTTTCCAAAAATTCATTCGTTTACCTTTTTCACAAGTCTGTGACCGACTCTGTTGATTGAGGGACAAAATTTTCGAAAAGACGTATATTTGAAAGGTAACTTCCTTATAGTCTCTTCTTTTGTTCTGGTCCCTTACCGATGAGGACGGTTGTTATCTATTGTAATGGAAAACCTTGATTGGACAAGATTCAAAAGAAATTGTTGTCTTTATTAGTCTAAAAAAAACCACGACTAACATGTCAGGGGTAACATGATTTGGTACGGGAAAACTAAGTGACTACTACTGTAATTTCTCCCAATTTGATACGAGACGTAACGAAATTTCTCTACACGTAAAAGGGGGTCCCTGATTTCGAACTCTCCGACACGTCACGTAACTTTTCTCGGGACCAAATCCTCCGTTTACCTTGACTGGACTTGAGACCCGAGATCATGGACGTTGTCCTCACTGTGACTCTTTTATCAAAACGGAAAACACGCAAATCCACAGAAGTAAAGATTTGGGTTCGATCCGTAGGGCGGAAGTTGCCGACTTGTGGCCCAAAGTCTCGGGAGGAATCGTATATTAATTGTAAGTCGTTATAATCGAGGAGGAATTTTGATAGAATGTTCCCTTCCGTGATCTAGTAAACTGCGTAGTAGGTTTCAGGTCAACTACGTCCCGTATCGTTCTGGAAAGGGATGAGAAAAGGGCCTTCAAAATAAAAATAATTTCCTATTATTAATAAAATGAAATAGGACATACTTTATTTATAAAAATTTTATAACATTAATAAAATTTTTCTGTACGTTGGTGTCACTGAGTTACAATATGAGTCGACTTTGATCATTATTATTAGGAACATCGGTGTCATCATCTTCAGCAACATTACTACGACAGAAGGTGACTCACTCACGAATAAGTTAGTGACGTGGTTCACGAAATATACGTGATAATTGTGATAATTTTTATTGTCGGTTGGGACTCATCTGGGGACATTCTCCACCGTACGGTTCCGACTATCGAAGTAGAACAAATTAGAAGTTTACTATAATCCTTTATCCAGGATACGTTAGGGTAAAGGTAAAAAATTTTTAAACAAAGTGACCTTCTATTAACAGAATACTACAACAAGCCAAAGGTGACATCTTGAACCTAGTCGGTATTAATGTGTGCACAGGGGAGGGAGGGGAGAGGGTAGGAGTCTCGTGACCTGACTCGAGGGACACAATGTGTTGTCGAAGGATGATCGATAGACAAAACGTGTGCCATCGCATGTGTACACTTACACCGAGAGAGGTAGGGTGCGAGAGGAAAGGGGAGACAAAAGTGTCAGAAATAAGAACGGGGTGTTTATCGAAGTAGTCATGGTAAAAAGATCTAAGGTATATGTACACAATTATACACTATAAAAAATACTAAATAAGTTACGACATATTATCTGTGATCCAAGTAGGTAGAGTAAAGTTGACTGAGTTTAAACAAGAAAAATAACCGACTTATTATAAGGTGACCCGAAGGGACCACCGAGTCTACCATTTCTTAGACGAACGTTATACCCTCTGTACCCAAGCTCGGGACCCAACCCTTCTAGGGGACCTCCTACCGTACCTTTGGGTGAGGTCATAAGAACGGACGTCTTAGGGACACCTGTCCCCTCGGACCGTCCGATGTCAGGTACCCTAACATTTCTCAGTCTGTACTGACTCACTGAACCGTGTCGTGTTATAAGGTGACATATATACATGGTATTGAAGAAATAGGTAAGTAGACAGTCACCTGTAGAGCCAACGAAGGTACAAGACCGATAGCATTTGACACGACGTCACTTGTAGCCCCATGTACGTAGTACGCAGAAAAACTTAACACTAGAAGAGTCCCATACTTCTACGAGTAGCAACGAGTAGTAATCTCTTTACGTTTAGTTTTAATGGTACTTCATAGTGGAGTGTGACCAGTCTTACCGATAGTAATTTTTTAGATATTTGTTATTTGTGATCTCTCCCATACTTCTTTTTCCCTTGGGAGAACCTGACAACCACCCTTGTATTTAACTGTGTTGGTGATACCTCTTGTCATACCTTTAAGGAATTTTTCGATCCTTATTTTGATGGTATACTGGGTCGTTAGGGTGGTGACCGGTTATATGGGACTATATAGAGTAAAAGTTATACTCTTTTCACCCCTAAGTCTTCAAACCAAATTACTCCTTCTCTGTCTTACTCTTCAGAAAAAGTAAGGTTTGTAGAGTAAGATGAGATCTTGTATTGAAAAGGTCCTTTGAGGAAGAGTCAAAATAAAAGTAAAAAGCGTATTCGAAACGGTTCAGTCCTGAGGACAGCATATTTCCTCCTCTCCTTGAGACAGAGTAAGACAGAGGTACGTGAATTCACGTCAAACAGTACCCGAGAAGAGTAATCTACCTGAGTTGAAGGGTAGGACAACTCCAAGATTAAGGTCGAAGGTAGTAGTTTATAGTTCGTGTGAGGGATTATGGTGGGAGGTCATAACACATTAATTGTGTAAAGTTTTATTTCGTTCGAATGAAAACCACAGAAGTAAACTCGTTTAGTATTTCATAATCTATTCGTACCTCAACCTTGTCCGGTGAAGGGGCCGGTGAGACTCATTTACACCTAAAAAAGACACGATAGGTTCTGGTCTACGATCTCCCGAAACGTCATAGACGGCGAACCTTAGTGGTAACAGGGGGAGGAATGGGGGCGACGGTAGTCGTGTCTCGTCACAGGACACTGTAGACGTCGTGGGACAGGAGACCCGGTGGGGTTCGTGACTAAAGGACTGGGTCTAGGTGTTTGTTTCCCGAGTCACCACCTGTTGACACCACGTACTCCGTTGAGCACACCCACAGTAAACCGGGACCGCTTTACTACACTCACCTGTAATTTCTTTGGTAGAAAATCCTTACAAATTGAGTCAGGATTGGTAGTACTCAAAAGTTGTTTATCGGGGTCTCGAAGAAAAGATATGATGAAGATTATGAGACGGTTAGTTGGATCTGACAGTCTCTTAGCTTATCTTTCAAGGTTGTTATGCCAACACAATCTCACCACAGTCCTGGAGGTCTTAGACTACTTGTAGACAACTATTAATGAAAGAGGGTACACGACCCAGTCTGTGTGTTTATAAAATATAAATCTTTTCTAAAATTAATTAAAGAAAATTTAGTGTCTCAAGTAAGTACAGATCGTCTAACCTCTTACTGAGGACCTTTTTGAGTAGCTGTGGTATAACTCTTTTTCAGAAAAAAAAGGGAGAAATACGTGAATAATGACTACGAGTTGAAGTCTCAGTGTCAGTAACCTTTTGTTGGACTTCAACCGAATGTCCTCTCCATAATTTTAAACCACAACCCTCGTTCTCAAAACCTCGTTCTCGGATTCAAACCCAAACGGAAAACCAAAAGGATGTGAACTAGAACTGAAACCGTTCGATAAATTGACGAGAGTCGGAGTCAAAGGGGTGTGTCCTCCGACGGAAGAAACCTCCTACCGACACTCTCAAGTTGCCCTCTTACGTGTCTCGGACCAGTACAACGAAAACTTACAACCCTCTCTCCCGAAAAACTCCAAGAGGGGTTCTTTCTAGAACCCCGTCCTCCTTCCCGTCCTGGGAACAAGTAAATATCGACTCCGGAGTCCGTCGTTCACCAAAGTGGGTTAAGTGTCTCGCACCTTTACCACCCGGCGTCGTCGACCGAGGGAGGGGTGTTCTGGGACACTGAAGACTCTTTGGCCTGTTCACTCAAAACTCGAGTCGCAGAACGAGTTCTACGTCTCGTCGTGGACGCGACTTTCCCAGGGACCACAACCTCACGGTAGAGGTAGTCTAGTGGGACCCCGAATCCACAATACCACCCCCAGACGACCTATGAGTGCGATGAAAGCGTCCGTACATTTCCTCGTCCCCCTGGTGTCCTCTGAGAAGCAACGGTATGTGTTACTTAGGGTAAACCGAATCGGAGACAGACTTCATAGAACATAAAAAACGGTCAACGACATGAGAGACGTCGGGACCTTTCCTTATCCGTACTTTAGGTAGTTAAGGGTGGACCTTCTCCCTTCGTCTACGGTCTGACAGAACCGTTCGCGACAATTCAGAAAGACGTCCAGACGTAATTCCCGACCTCCTCCCAGTCTCGTCCCATCCGTTTCTAGAGGACCACCCGTCCATACCCGTGACTACGGGCCCTGGACGGGACGCGGACCTTCTGTCCCAGGCCCCCTTTCACGACGACCGATGACGACGGTTGATGTCAGTCCGATCCGAAGTCCCGTCGTCCCCTCGTCCTTCCCACAGAGCGGTCTTGTTTCCTCCATTTGATGATAAATGGTCCATGGGTGGTACACACCTTAGACGATTCACGATATCTGCGTAATCAAGTCCCCTTCCCTTACACTTTGTCTTGTGGTTGGTTCTTCCTCTAACAACGTTTGGAGTTGACAGGGAGAAGAGAAGACAATAACGAGAAGTGGGGAAGGGGGTAGGAGCAAGAGGTCCTTCTAGGGAGAGGTCGAGACGGTCAGGAGTCTTTCGTCTGGCACTCCCTCTTTTGTGGAACCAGCAACATGAAACAACTCTTTCGACTGGACAGGGGGGTCCGACCGTTGTCGGGCACCTACTTCCTGTGCGAAGCGGATTCCCGTCAAGTAAACCGACGACGGGTCCCTCGACACTCACCCAGAGAGTACTCTTCAAACGTTTCTCTATTATGTATACTTAATCTGGTCATTCTGGCAGAACGATCATCTCGTACCGATATTTTTTAAATCTCTCTTAGTTGTTACCCTACTTTTTGTTTTTTACTACCCTTAACTCTCTTTTAACATAATGACCTTAGACACTCTGTCTCCTTTAGTGACCAGTCACCTTTGATCCCGTCGGTACTTCATCTCTTCACCCGTCACGTTCCAGTCTATCCTCGTTGCTCTCTTTTCTCCATCTTTGTCCGAGGACCCCCCTCTGCCCGTACTTAGTTTCTTAGTGTCTACTTACATTTCAACGTCGAGACTACTCCCACCATTGCTTACGGTACACCACAAACTCTCAGGCGTCACCTCTCGAATCTGGTTCAGACTCCTTTCGTTGCGCACTACTCACTCGACTCTAGACTTTCTATCTGTTTCCAATGGTTTTATTTCTCCTCCCTTAAGGAGTGGGTCCTTTGTCTACGTCACCAGGATATCAAACATCCGTTTTGTCTTACCAACTCTTGGTCGTTCTACACCAACTCCCGTCCCGTTCTGTCTTCCTTGTCACTCATCGAACAGACTTTTTGGCCTTCATGTCCCTTAACCTCTTAGGTCGTAACTCACGAACCCTTCTCCTCGAATTTTCCCTCTGTTTTCGTCCTCGTTAGTCCCTCCCTTTTCTTCAGTCCTCTTGACCGTAAGTGACCGTAATAACTATAACGATGAGTACCTATTGAAAGCGACACTCCCAAGGATCGACCCTGAACCAAAATTTCTGTGTCAATCAACGTCCATATCAAATGAAAGTAAGTATACCCGAAAATCAAAGGATGGGTGGAAGAACTTTGTTATTCGAGAGAGGGGATTTTAAAGTCTAAACGTTGTACTTAGGTTCTTTCCCTGAACCTCTCCACATCTCGGTAAACGTATTTAAAACAACGTATCTGTGTCGGAGAAAACACGAAATTTTTTTTTTTTTTCTTAACAAAACCTTGTACGACTTCACAGAAGACCATGTCTCTCCTTCGATAAACTTCCTGTCTTGATCTTCATTTCTTCTTTTTATAAACAGTAATGAAATTTTTTTAAAGAAGTAGGTATGTAACTTTGTCACACACGAATCCTTCTACTCTTGTATCCTCGTTCCCATAACACCTAGTCTTTTCTCCCCGACCTGATACTGAACGAATTTCTTCTACTGAATCTATGTTTACTTGAATAAATGTTTTGTCTTTGTCTGAACATTTTTTGTCTGAGCACCAATGATTTCCCCTTTGTAACCCCCTTATTTAGTTCTCGAACCCTACTTACATGTGTATGCTGAGATGTATTCTACCTATTTGTTACTCCTAGGTGATATATGATTACCGTGTCCCTTGCGGCGAGTTACAAGACACTACTGGATACTCTCTGCTTAGATTTTTGTCTATATACATACATGGACATATGGATTTTGATTGTGTCGTAACATTTAGTTGATATGTAGTCGTTTTATTTTTTTTTTTTTTCTTCCACAAAGTTTACTTCTGTGTCTATATGTGGGGTCAGAAGTTTTACATAAGGTATACCGAACAGGGGACCATACACGTCGAGAAGACAACTAACCAATCGACATTTACTTATCTACTCAAGTAGTCCGACCCAGACTATGAAGGATTTACTGGGGGAGATCCTGATCTGCCTAAAGGATCAGACCATCATGGACTTACTGAATATAACGAAAAGGGTTACCGTAATAGAAACGTGAACGGGTATTACTGAGTAGGTAGTAACCCGACGGGGCGATGAATTAGCCGGGGCAGACAGGAGAGACGGAACTAATTGGGTTCATTGACCTAGTGGTCGATTACAGCAGTGAAAGACCAAAGATCTAGGAAACCTCTCAACTGGTCTACCTAGTCTTATAACTAGTGTCCCCGTCGACTGAGAATTCTTGACCTACAAAATAAGAACGGTAGAAAAGGGAGAAACTTGGTGCGTCGTATCGTACCGTCCGTCCGGTAATACTGTGTGAAACACCTGTGGTGAAAAAGAGTGCATCCCGAGGATATCTACCGAACTGCAGAAAACTCGACCGGTTCTATGTCGAGGAAAGTTAATGAGATAACGAGTGAAGACTTTTAACCTTTGTAAGAGGATCACAACCTCCCGGACCTCCGTCTCTCTTTAGACATGCATATTTTACGATGAGTAGACGTCCTACACCCACTAAACTAATTAATACGACATGAAACTCGAAGAACAAACTTTTCGTGGAACAGTTTCATCTTCCCTAAAAACGTGAACAGGAAAACATGTCCCCACCCGTGCGGTTCTACTGTACTTCCGACCCGCACCATCACTGGAAGGGAAACGTCGTGTATTCCAGGGATCACTTTATGAAAGACTAAGAGGAAGTTGGGTAATATCTCTTCTGTCCCCTCCGGGGCGGGTCTATTTATTCAATCCCCAGTCTAGAGAATACATCTCACGACCTCTCGAATACGTCAACACAGTAAAACGACATAACCAAGAGACCTTTTCCTTATTCGAGACCTCAATTTACCTGATCCTTTGAGGTTTGAGGTGCACCTGTTGAATTCCGAAATTTTGGAGTCAAAATGGACCTTTACTTATTTGAATAAAGTGTCCTTCTGAACCTCGTTATTTCCCCAATCACGTCCTTGTACGAATCATGACACAGACCCTTTGTCTGTAAATGTTCCAATCAGTGTAAAAAGGTAATCGTCGTCAAGCGTCGTCGGAGTCACCGTGGAGCCTCGTAGATCTCTCAAGGGTACGGGCCTGACATGGGGTCTGGCTACTTTAGCCGTAGAGACCCTTACTCTGGTTCGCACTCAAAACCGAAAGTGGTCCACGTCGGTTCCTTTGAGTCACATCTTTGTTACCGGTAATGGTCAAGTCGGGGTTCCGGTACCCACCGACACAAACCGGCACAGAACCGACTCAGTACGAGGAACCACCCTGTACCTTTCATTTTTCTACCCGTAAACAGGAACGAAGAACAAACCGTTCTACTGTAGGGTCGTCAATAACTTGCGGACCCCAGAGGTCACCATGTAAACCCCCCACTGAACGAGGACCTGTCAATAGTCGAGGTTTTACGAGTGAACTGACCTCTAGTTGGGTGCCAGTTGGAGCGGGGAGGGCACTCCGACCTATTCCAGTCCCTACCTGTGTTAGCCTGTCTACTGGACATCCCACGGTAAGCCGGGTGAGCCCAAAGATCGAGACGGCTGAACTCCCTACCTGACCCAAATTGGAAGAGAGGTTACGACAATTTTGTTTTTGTCGACCCCGGCCCCTTCCTTTTGTTTATTTTGGGATTCGCAGGGTGATGTTTCGGTACGTCAGGGGATTATTTTTGTTAGTGGTCACCTCAAAGGTTTTTATACGAACCCTGTTGAGGTAGAAGTCTCCCGGTCCTCCGTGACACCTGCCTCCTGTACGGGTCTTACTGGACAGTCTTCGATTTCTTCCTTTTAAAGAAGAGACAACTTGGTAGCCGACCGTTCTTTCTCTTTCCGTAAAGGGAGACATTCCGAGGTCGCGCAAACGGTCGGTTATGGTTACTGTGAGAGATAAAAGACGTCTGAAAAGCTCGAGCGACAGATTGTCTCCTTTACACGTATCTGGGTCTACGGCAGCCCCTCTGAGTAAAATAATACTGGGTCCAACGTTTCCCGTGTATGTCTTTGTGTGTACCGCGAGGAGAGTGGTCACGTCTTATGTCTGACCCTCTGGAGTTTGGACGAAGAACCGTCGACACGACCCTTTTCCACCAAGAAAAGAAATCTCTACCCATCTTAGAAGGGAATTTCGGACAGCGTGTTAAATTCTTCAACTAGAAAGAGTTGTTGGTTTAACTAGGAAGTCCCACGGGCGTCACCAGAGTCTTCCAGAGGGGACGGGGAGGCGCGGGTGGGGTTGACAGGTGCCGGAGGGGAAGGAAGGTAAATAAACAGACTACGAGTGTGATTCGAAGAGGAGGTCCGTGTCCCTCCCCGCCCTCGCCCCCACGACCCCTCTCTGGAACCTCATTTTAAAGTTGCACCGTCGTCCTTGGGTTGCAGACAATAAAATTCGAGACCTGTGGTCTGTCCTGTAAAACAAAGGTTGTGTGAGACCCCGTCCCCCTAGAGTCCTTTCTAGTTCTCCGATGTCTCGTCGTTCTCAGTATTCTTAGTGTAATCGTCACTGTTCGAAGGGTCACCCTACCGCTTTTGTCCCAAACCTCACCAAACGCCTTTCCTTGTGTGCAAAAATAGTCCGCGACTTCGCGAGGGAAAACTACAGGTCTAAGGTTCCAATACCACACAAAATACGAGTGTGCGTGTACACGGTTCCTGACGGGTCCGGAGAGGTACGGGGGTAATTACGTACGTCCTCGCCCTGACCCGTCCGATCTACCAAAGTAAAGGTACGGAGATGGAGCGGTGAACGCCGAGTTTCTGTGGCAGTCCCCGAATTAGGTATTCCTCTCCATTCCTACTTGTAGGGAACACGTCGATGATACTCGGTCCGTGACACGAAACCCCAGGGGAAGTGTCTGTTCCTCTGACTCCGACCCTCCACCGAAAACGCAATGGGTCACCCGGACCTGTAACCACCACGGTAGCTCAAATAGTCTCAGACGAGAAACTTCTTCGACACTTTGAATAAGGGCTACTCCACACTCAGGGTACCAAGTACCCAAGTATGTAAAGTGTTGACTTTTCGGAAGTGACACATGGTCTCTTTCCGGTCGACGATTATACCTCTTCTATTTTCTTAAGATCCCGACATATTATTAGATGGTCAATCCGTTCTTTATTAGATGGTCAATCACGGAGACTCCACAACGATCACCATTTCTTGGGTGGACGGTTACGTCCTCTGTGTTTTCTGTGTCCAAACTAGGGACCCGGTCCTTCTGTAAGACTTCCTCCCGCACCGTTGGGTGAGGTCACAAGAACGGACCTCTTAGGGTGCCTGTCTCCTCGGACCTCCCGATATCAGGTACCCCAGTGTTTCTCACTCTGTACTGACGTCGCTGGATCGTACACGTGTGTTAGATGGTCATCTGACCCGTCTATAGTCTGTTATCTGTCCTCTTCCCGACATTCTGTTTATCTCTGTCTCAGTCGTCCGGACAGTGTACCGTCCCGAAGAACTTAGGAATGTCTTATTCACTACACTAAATTAAAATTAAACGTAAATTTATCTCTCGTCAAGGAATCAATGATTACTACCCCTTACTCCCATTAAACCTTCCGACCTCAGAAGACCCTTGGAACACTTAACCACTAAGAATTAGTCCCCTTGTGTGGTCTCAGAAGTCCCTTAAAAAACAAAAGATCCTATGAGTACCCATTCAGGCCCTCTTCCGTTACCGTGGGGTGAGGTCTTGAGAACGGACCTTTTAGGGTGCCCGCCTCCTCGGACCACCCGACGGCAGGCACCCCAGTGATTCCCAGCCTGTACTGACTCGCTGAAGTGAAAGTGAAAAGTGAAAGTACGTAACCTCTTCCTTTGCCGTTGGGTGAGGTCACAAGAACGGACCTCTTAGGGTCCCTGCCCCCTCGGACCACCCGACGGCAGATACCCCAGAGTGTCTCAGCCTGTGCTGACTTCGCTGAGTCGTCGTCGTCGTCGTCGTCGTCGTACGATTCAGGGGTAGACGTCTCTAAGACGAGGGCGTCCTGACCACACCTGGGAGAACTTTCGGGAGGGGACCCACTGACACCACACATGGGATCAAGTTTTGGTCGGGAACATCAGCACTTAATAACGCCGACGACTAAGATACTTCTATTATTCCTACTAAGATTAACTTCTGAGACCTCTCGTTAAAACAGAGGCTCATAAAAACGTAAAAAGACGAGGTAGATGTCTAGGCATACGGTCGAAGGTAGGTAGGAAAAGAGAAACGGTACTCCTACTCGTTCGGTGAGTACAGACTCGTAATTAAATGACGAGACAATTCACCCCTACCACTGCTAGACAGAGGACCCTGAAACCCCTCTTACGATGAATCACGATAAGTCGTGTCCCCGACGACACACCGTCATAACTTACTGCTTGCACAGATGACAAAAGTTCCTCGAATATCTACTCCTTTTAATTAGATTATTAGTATTTGCTATCTTTCAACTTACGGGACACCTTCTTTACGAGACCCTCAAACGTTGTTTCTGGGGCCTCCACCGTTCTTGTGTGGAACACGTGGTCTCCCCCCAGCCATCGGGTGAACGGATCTTGTAAACCAAGTGGCGGTCCTCTTTCTAGTCACCTTATTCTGAGTCTCCCGATCTCAACGGTCGGGTCCTCGACCCCCCGTGATCTCAGGTCCGTCGTCGTGTTTGTCCTATGCGGTGTAAGATCCCCCAAAGCCCTCTCCTCTGCCGTCGTATTCCGCGTACCTCATCCTATTTCCTTTCCGACCTCCACCGGTCCGTGTCCTCCGCCGGTCCCACCGTCGTCTTTGCCCACTCTCGCCCCGACGTCGGTGCCGACGCCGTCTCCTCTCTGACACCGACTCCTTAGCCGAAGAACCTCAAGGAACTTTCCCGGGGTTCTCTGTCACGTGCACTTTCTTCCACGAGCCGTCGGGGAATCTCCGTCACGCATGTCATAAGTCTGCGAGGCCAAGAGTCTCACAAACGACCCGTCCAATATGACTCCTTCGGATCTGCCACGCCCCTTTTCCACTCCGCCTCCGAGTCGTCGACCCCCTTGTCTGGGGGGTGGAGGTTGAACGAAGGTATGGTTGTCTCAACTCCTGACCCTCGGACTAAAAGGACCCAAGTTTGAGGCGAGACGATGGAGCTCGTTCCGTAGAGTAGAAAGACGTTGATTCCAAGAAGTGGTCATTTTACACCTATTACTGTTACTGTTACTGTTATTATTCGTACAGGGAAAGCATGACAATGTTCCTAAAATAAAATTCGTGAAACCTCTCGCAGACCATGGGTTGACCAGGATATTCTCACAACATTTCAATATGTTGCTAAAATAGTTTACCCGAGGGTACATGTAAAGTAGACTTTTTTTAAGGTACCAAGTTTTTCTAATTTTTGTCAAGCAAAAGTCAGTAGTGACTCGTGACTTGACTGAACGAACCTAAACGAGAGACTTCGACACCGGTTGTCTTCACTGGACGCGATAGATACCGGCAAGACCAACAAGGATATTGGACCAAAAACAAACGAAAAAACAAAACCACGGATCCTGTACGGAAAAATATACAAGAGTAGAGGGTCTCGATTCATAAGTGATCTGATTGTAAGTAAGACTCAGAAGTTCTACTTCGAATACTGATGACCTTTAGAAATGTATTTCAGGATAAACTGTTTCCGCTTTACTTAAAATCTCCGTAATTGGTTACGAATTCTGGATTAGTCCAATCGAGACTCTTTCCGGACCCGAGAGGGACTTCTTTCTCTGAGTTTCTCCCTCCCCCCGAGAATTGTCTCTGTAAGAGGTGACGACTGAAACTTTTACCTCCCGCAGTATACCATTCCTTAAGTTCGGAGGTCGTCACCTCCACCCAAGGGTCGACTGTCTGTTTGGCCTTAGAGTCAGACCACTGGGAGTCCTTGACCCGAGACGATGTCGGTACACTCGAACCTTCTCTTCCCACTCGAGGTTTCTTTCGACGACTGTGGGACTAAAGACGGAACGGTCTCTGACGGGTCAGAGGGCCCGGGTCCTCTGACACTCTAATATTTACCCACAACAAACTTTGGGGACTTCAAACTCCGAAGAGACCGTCAGATCACCAATTCCGAGACACGAGGGTCCCGTCCCCCGTTTCGAAGTTAGGGACCAACCCCTTTATTCTAGAGTGTACGACACGCCGTACCGGTTTTCTATTTTTTTCCTTCGGGACTTTAAGCACCAGTAGATAATACGTCTTTGTCTCTTGATTGTGTAAGAGAGAGCGGGTCTCGCGTCGGTTTTTAGGTGGACGGATTAGGAGGGGTCGACACCGACCACCCCATTTACCAAAAGAGGGGTTGAAGAGGTCTGTTCTCACCCCGATCCCATGCCGGGGGTCACACAACCTCTAAAAACCACAAGTCAACTTTTGCTGGACACTGTCCCTTTTGTTTCTAGTTACACATCGTCGTTGAGGGGAAGTGGGAGTTTCTAGGATGTCGACCTTAGTGCAAGAAGAGGCCAACCTGACTTGGCTGTCTCTTAAGGTACACACAATGTAGTGTTGCGGGGGCAGAGGGGTAGGTGTGTCTCCTTTGTTTTCACTTCTCCTTTGAAGACGTCCTGAGTACGACATTTTCCTATAGAACAAACATCCTACCCTCCTTCCTTCACCGATGTGATAGGAAAACGGGGTCACGGTCCCTTTTCTGTTTGTCTAAGAGAAATGTCAGCACGACCCCTTTAGCAAATTCCGGAGTTTCGTTCACGTCTTAAATGACTAGACGGTATTTTAGGATGGGAACCGATTGAGTTCCCCTTCATTTACTTCCCTGTCTTGTGATACCTGGTCAAAAACTCGGTAAAGACGTTGTTGGTCTGTTTGAAGGGGAGGATCCATCCCAACCAAGGTGCCCAACCGCTTAAGCCAAATAACCTACGGGAGGGGTGGGGCGTCACCAGGACTTTTGTACACTCGTCGGTATCCCGTCTCTCCGTTACTGACAGTGAAACGAACGATTGAGGTTGGAATCCAGCGAGGGGGTGGGGTCCGGTCCATCTTGAAAGACTGGGGGGTCGTGTCCACTAATTAGTACCTGTCTCCGTCGGAGCGCCAACTCTCGGTCGGCTCGCATCGTGGACGGTAGACAAGACATAATTGACAACGACTTTCCGGTCGCCGGACATTGGCAAATCTTTCGTGTCGGGAGACGTGGAAAACGGAGAAAGAGACGTAAAGAGACACAGAGGTCGACCGTTGGTTCCCGGTTTGTCTAAATCCTTCGTCGCCGTCCCCAGAAGGGACACGTTCCGGTACCCAGAGTCTACGGTCCCCGAGGTCTGCCGGGTAAAGTCCACCCTAAGAGACGCCTGAAGAGACGTGAGTGCCTCCCTGACGTCTCCCTGTCTTGATTGTTACACAACCCCAAAGTCCCCTCTTTTCCTGAACCTCCTTCACGTAAAACATAAGCGATTTGAGGGACGGTTCCACCCACGACTCTTCTATAAATGTTTGAGGCGTAGATTAATAGTACCGAAGTAGACGGACTAGTGTCAGGACAGACCGACAGGGAGAAATAAGGAGTATCTCGAAGACCCACTTCTCATTCAATCGTTCTTGCCGGTGTCCTATTCGAACTACCAAACCTACCTCTTCGCACCAAACGTCGGGAGGTTTGTCGAACGGGACACCTCTTCGTTATAGAATCCTCTTTTCAAGCACTTACTCAGAGTACAGTTTACATTTGTCCTCCTTTCGTTCTTTTAAGGTGAGACCTCTCACTTAACGACAGTGGGTCACCTGACTAAAGAAAGGCGGAAGTTTCAGGATTTAGAAGGGTCAATCATAAGGGAAAAAAATTTGGATAGTTTGAGTTCACATTTTTATACACACGGGACAAGGTCCCTGGTCTCGTTTCCAGGTTCCAGTGTCGACCTTCCGCGCCTCCGGTGAAAGAGGTTCAGGTACAGCCCAATCCTCACCCCAGTCATAGAGTGGACGGTTAGAGTGCTATTTTAAAGTGTTTACTCGTCCTACTTACTTTATTAGGTCTGTTTTATAAAAATTTTACTCCGTACCGACCTAAAAGGTCACGTTTACGTAATATCAAATTCAGAGTGAGAAAATTCAAAGGAGAGGTCTCCTATTTCTTTTCTTTTTACTAACTCCAAGTATTTACTTACTTCAATAAACTTTCTAGAACGATAAAATAAGTTGGGAACAATTCTTAATTTATTTTTTTTTATCTTTAAATTCGGAGACCTTTTTAAAATTTATTTCAGGGTCTATACCATTTTTTGCTTAATACACCTGGCTTAAGTGGGTGCACATGTTTTGTCTTCGTGTGTCAAAAATGACGAAGGGTTTTATCTACCTTACGAATTTCGTTGCAACGTATCTTAGCATAAAAGTATATGTAAGGTAGAAATACATTTTAACGATCAAAATAGAAGGATGGACCCAAATCTTAAATCAAAAGGGAACTAACCAAACGGAACTAAGCAGTGGACGACCCACGACTATACTACTTGTACTTTTCAAACTATGAAAAAATCGGAGAAACGGAGGAAAATCAGGTACAGGGGTCTATTGGTTTCACACCGACTTAGTCTCTCAACCCTACAGAGTTTTATTTGGGTGGGTTAAGTCTATTAGTACCAAAATTCAACGTACAAAATTTACCGTTAAATATTAAAAGACTATTTCTCCGTGAAATATTAAAAGACAGAGTAGTGTAGGAGGGAAGGGGGTTTTACAGGACTTAAAGACTCTCACACAATGGTGAAGGTTTTATGTGTAAGAGGGGACAAGACCGAACTGAAGGTCTCGACAAGGTTAAAGTACAGAAAAATCAAAGAAGACCCTTCGCAATACGGGTCCCAGGTGAAAGACGGAGGTTTTTCGTGTGTCGTAACCCCTTAAATTGCGGTAGTATTAGAGTCATGGACGGTACCGGACCCTAGTCCAAGACGCTTTTTCTTCGTCTTCACAAAGATCATTTTCGGTCTGATCTTCGGGGCTCTCAGGGATATTTTCTTCTCTAAGTAGAAGTCAGAAAACCTGAAACAACAAGAAAAAAGAAATCGATGAAAATAAGGTAAGGTCCAGTTCTCAAACAAATGATTCAGTTATCTCTTTCTAACCCTTTGACAGATTTTATATGTTACAGAAGGGTGTTGTATGTAGGTAGTCTTTCTGACCCCTTTCTTACAGGACCTGACTCCAATTCATGACACCGTTTCTGACCGACCGATCAGTTGCTTGGGCAAAGGGAGAGGGTCCGTCTACCGATTAAAGTAAAGGGTCCTAGGAAACACCAATCCGTTCCAGTGTACTGAGTCAAGATGGTTCTCCTACACCCGTCTTTACTTTGTGCGGAAAAGTCAGTACCGGGGACTTTTGCAGTGTGTGTCTAGTAGAAGCGAGGATCGGGGTTGGAAAATTTGGTATCTAGTTTCACCCTCCTCGGTGGTCTACCTTCCTCCGACCCAATTGTAGGGAAAACCTGAAATATACTTGTTGTCTATTTACAGATAACACAAATGCACAACCTGAAATAATGGTGTCGTTCAATTTGAATTGATTTTGACTGGAACATTCCTTTCTATGGTACTTTTTAAAAGTTCCTAAGTTTTAGGATTACTGGTAAACAAAAGACAACCGATTTGCCGTTGTTCCCTTTAAGATTAAAAATACACCCTTTAAATCAAGGAGTTAGAGAGTAATGATCAACGGTCCCTTACAGTACTTTTGTACTTTAAAGAACTAACCTTTCCTAGGATTCACGTTTAGTGGTAATTCTATCCCCTCTCCTCCCGTCCACTAGGGAGTCGTATGAGTCACCTTTTACGGTAAAACCTACACATTCTTTTGGGAGAATGGACATAAAACCTTTATGTGAAGTCGAGCCTGTCTCCTAATCGACCACGGTCAGAAACGACTAATGACACACTCAGTTTACGTGTCAACTCGAAACCTACCACAGAAGTATCCTTTGGAATTCACTTCCTAAGTCGATGATGAACCTATTAATTTCCTTTTTGAGGTAAAAACGAAGACACTAAACCATCGTTATTGAACTTAATAGGACGAATGAGTAGAGATATAATCTACCACAGGTCTTGTTCGGAATCGTATATATTAGTACATTTTGATAAGTAAATAGTTTTATTATCTTTTCCTTGACATGTAAAACCGAATACGTATATAGATGATTCCCTCACTAGTATTGAGGTCATAAACTTGGTTTTATTAAGACATTCATTGGAGACATCGTGACTATGATATTAATAACTATCTCTCACTAATCTTAAGTCCCTGAGACGAATCGGAATTGAAACCAGTAAGTCAAAAGTAAGTAAGTATAGGAACTACGAACGTACGCACGAGTGAGTGAGCTGACGTAGGTTGAGAAACGTTGGGACACTTGACATCGGGTGGTCCGAGGAGACAGGTGCCCTAAGAGGTCCGTTCTTATGACCGTACCCATCGGTAAAGGAAGAGGTCCCTAGAAGGACTGGGTCCCTAGCTTGAACACAGAGGACTTAACGCCCACCTAAGAAATGGTAGACTCGGTGTTCCCTTCGGGTAAACTACGAATTCCGTGTTAATGATTATTAATTGATTAGTGATGTATAAACCTCCTGACCTGATTCCACACACACTGATTGTATTCTCCGTTCCTAACGTACTCTGTCTCCTCCTTTCCTAATAAAGGACAGACGCCGTAGTTCTGTCCCGAATCTTCGGACTTGTTTCCAAGTCTTCTACTTCTCACCCATATCACCTACACACCCCTCTCTACTCTCAGAAGATCTGTCTCCTTTGTAGTGTTCGTACGTCTTCCCACCATGGCTTCGGAACACTTATCAATATCCTATGCCGGTTTCGAATGCGACTTACCCCCCGCAGTGAGTAAGTCGGTCGTATATAGCGAACTCCAACTCTGTCACAGAGACGGGAGTACCGTGAACATGAGAGGACCCCCTCGTCTGTTAGTGGTTTCTTCGTTCTTGTATTAAGATTCACCACTACCTGGGATACCTCCTTTTACCACACCTTACTTCCTCATCTATCAATGGGTGTTCCCTCCCCCGCTATGAATCTTTCCTATCAATACCTTCCAGACCCCAATCACCGTGTTCAATCTTCCCAGTGAGGCCGTAGTTGTGGCGGGGGGCGAGGGGGGGGTGGGGGGCGGGGCGGTGGTAATGTTCGACATGACTCTGGTCTAAAGTAGGTCAGGGGTTCAAAGTCAGACTTCAAGACTCTGTCTCGACCTCATCGTCTTTTGTGTTCCCGAAGACTCAGACCAAAACCCTCGGTCCTTCCAGACCCACCACCAGGTCCGTAGTTGTTACTCCTTTCACCTTCAACGACCTTTCGTCTTCCCTGGTGGTAACAGAAGAGACTAAAACTGAATAGACAAAAATTTGTACTAGACCTGAAGTAGGTGATTGTAGTAGGTGGTCTTAGTAGGAAAAAGGGAAAAGGTGACAACAAGGAAAAACTTATCTTTGGTGTCAGGAGAACTTAAGAAACCTATAAGAGTCACTTATCTTGGTCTCTAAAACGTCCCTTCCCTGTCTTGTGAGTCACAATCAAACTCTTACCCGTTGCAGTGGTATTTGATCACTACGATATTAGATTAGTTTTACACCTAAATTTTCTGTAGTGGAGGGACCAAGTTCTCACCTCTCGGAGGAGCGTGGTCTCCGGTCATACGTCTCCCTTTTTCTTCTCGTTAGTGTAATCGACTTAGAAGTAAGGACTTAGAACGGTTTTTATCGTACCCCTATACGTTTGTCTTTGGAGCCCGACTCCATTGTCGAAGAAGTGTCTATCTTACAAAACTTATGGAGAGTTCAGTACGTTCTTTATTCTTCTTAGAGTCTTTTAGTCACACTCCTCCGGGAGACAGCCCCTCGTACAGATAGATTGTGAAGCAGGAGTCTAGAACCCGAGGAGTGTTAAAAATAAAAGATTTCTCGTTTCCTTCGCGGCGAACTCCTTCTTACGGACATAGTCGTGTTACTATCCCCATGAATCTAGATTAAACTCCCCAGTCAATGGGGTAGGGAGAGAATGACTGGAAGGACGATTACAAATGGTTTCGGACCCAGAGTGTAACTTTATAACTTTCACCTCTTAACTCCGTTTATATACCTTATAGATTCAAACTAAATATTCTACTAACTTCTCCCTTCGACCATTATGATAAAGAGAGTAGAGAAAACGTCGTTATTAGGGTCTTATGATATGACTCTTTTGTACGATTTAATGTTTCCATTCTGTCGAATAACATAAGGTAGGACAGTTTAGGACATATCGAGCGACGAAATGTAGTTCCTTCTTGCGTTAAGTAATAAGATAGAACGGTGGGTGGGACGGTGGGTCTTCCAGGATAAAGTCCCGTTCTGTTCACACTAAAACTTCTTTTGATCTTCTAAGATAAAAATCTTCTCAGCAGATAAAAGGAAATGACACATTCGTGTCCTCTAAAATAATCGTTGTTACTTTTACATAAGATGACTTCGACCTATAATATACGATCTTTAACCTTGAGATAAAAGTGAACATACATTTAAAGGTGATGAGACAGGAAAGATCCCTTTTGAATAGCCGGTGAGTTAATGTTTGTTTAGTTTATAACGGTACATATACTATCGTTTCCCTGAAGGGACAACCGAGTCTACCATTTCTTAGACGGATGTTACGTCCTCTGTCTCCAAACCCTTCTAGGGGACCTCCTCCCGTACCGTTGGGTGAGGTCATAGGAACGGACGTCTTCAGGTACCTGTCTCCTCGGACGACCCGATGTCAGGTACCCCAACGTTTCTCAGTCTGCACTGACTCACTGATTGTGAAAGTGAAAAAATGCTATCGTTTTCACCGAAACACTAAGTGTCTCAACCACTTAAGGTAGTCGGATCGTGTCTTCACTGTCGTCCTTTTCAACTACTTTAGTGTCTCTAGGAAAAAGGTTGTCGGTACAACCTCTCTGTTCCTCACACAATCGGTTACCTCGTTAGGTGACACACAGGACTCCACCTCTCGAAAAAAGGCAGTGAAAAAGTCCACTGACTACACTCAAGTTCAAACTCTTCGTACAAAGATGTGTAGTCTTACCTTGTCTCCCCGTTCGTACACGTCTCCTTTCGTATTTCTCACGTCTCCGACCTTAAGGCCGTTTACAACTACCCCTTCTCCGGGGTCGTCATTTCCTCTCCTTCCGGTCTGTTTCTTTCTTCGTCGTCTTTCTCCTCGCAGAAGGCGTTGATTCCCTTCTGACAAGAGTCCTTCCCTCCCACTCCACCTCTGCAGGCAGGTCAAACCGAACCCCTCGTCACCGTCCCATCCACCCACCACCACTGGAGACTCCCTCGTCTCGGGTCCCTTTACCGGTCTCCTGCTTCCGACTACCGACGCACCCCTCCTCTTTCCCTCGACCGTGTACCCGGTAAGAAAGTCCTTCTAAACGTCGTTACCTTCCCTACGCTGAGTTACCGACATCTTTGTTTTCCTCCCCACCCCCCTCCGAAAATACCCCCTGCTTTACTAGTTCAAGTATCAACTCTTTTCCCCGGTTACGATAAATGTTCCACCCTTCCTTCTCTTAGTTCGTGTCTCCACACCTCCTCTATTCCCAGAAGATAAATGACTCGACTTTCCCTTGCTCTCTTCCTAAGTCGTTTATAAACAACTCTTGAACAGTGACGGTCCGTTACAAGAGTCACATTTCTGATTTTGCTTTACGAACAAGAGGACCTCAAGTGTAAGATCCCTCCCTTTGGTCTTTTGTCCGTCTAGACACCTAATAAACGGGCCACGAATACTCACGACACTACTGACTTCGTTCCACTCGTCCTAATCTCCCTACGTGCCACCCACACGTCAAGTCCTGGGTCACCGAGGAGAGTCCTGCGACTAAGGCTCGTCTCTACCCACCTTTCACTCCCTCGTCCAGTGCGCCCACAACCGACTTGTACGACAAGGTCCTTCTGGTCGTTTGCACTTCTGGGAGGAGACATCGGCGACAAGGGACCCAAGGTCCTTTTCATTCCTGTGGTGGACGAGACTCTAATGGTTCGTCCCCTCGCTCGCCACCTTTTACGCCTTCTAGCGTAGTCCTCTTCTTCGGACTTCGGTGTCAGACCTGAAAATATGATTCTACCTTTTGTCACCCTTTGAGACTCACCTCGTCACTAGACCAGACTCACTCAAAAAATTTTTTCCCTTAGAACGAAGACACACCTCTTACAGTGTTCTGTTGTTCGCACCCCTCACCCCCTAGTGAGGTCACTAGGTTCACTCTCGACTACCTCTCCCACCACCCCGTGCACTCTTCTGGGCGTAGACCCCAATGCAGTTTGCTTGACGACGACCTAAACGACGACCTCGTCCACATTCCGGACTCTCTACCCCTCTAAGGTCCCACGTATTTGTGACAACCTTTTTGATCTCTTCCTTCTCCTCTTTCCTTAGCAAACGGAAATAGCCCACGAATAATGCGTAGTTCGTAGTACGGCACAAGTGATAAGACATAAGATAGTGAATTAGGAAGGTGTTGGAGTCAAATATTACTTCCTTGACTCTGATTCTCTCCCGTCCGTTGACCGGTAAAGTACCTCGTTCACCATCCAGCCCCTGGCCCGGGGCGTGTCAAACCGACGTTTCGTGTGAGGGATTTGGGAGGTGCACTATGTTGAAGACAAAGGAGACTTTTCACTTTCTAATGGGTCTCGACCCCCCACCCCGTCTCTTGGGGTTAATCCCCAAGTTTTTCTTACAACTGACTAATTAACTTTTTATACGTAGTTTTTAAATTTATTCATTATTCTACTGTTAACATCTCTTAGGAAGGAAGTTCCCTCCAACCACGTCGAACCCCGAGTGGGAGGACGCCGACAGACCCGGTATTTCTTTTGCTGTCTCGACGGTAGAAAGACCTGGTAACGGTTTCACCACAGGTAGAGACTCGTTAGGGGTAGCGATTCACTGGGGAAGACGTCAACGGTGTCGACCGCACCCTGACGGGGGGTCGAGGGTCAGGATACTCTGTTTGTAAGGGAGGTAGAACAAGTCGTATTTGTGACTGGACTTTAACTCACCCGGACGTTCCACTTTCAACTTAGTACCTTACAAATAATTCGGTTCGTCACCCGACCTATGAGTCTCCTTATAGTCTAATTACATTCTGTGTCGAAAACGAAAACTCCCCGAGTGTCATAACCACAAACCGATCACCTGGTGAGTTGCAGGCCATCCTACCTCTTTGGTTTAGAGGTGAAACCCAAGTAGCACGACATGTCCCGCTATCCGGTCTACTACCTTTCCCGGAGTCACGACCCCTTTCCCAACCCGCCGAACGTCTGGGAGTCGAACACACATAGTCGAGGCACTCCTCGGACCGACGTCAGTTCCACCGACAAACACGTATTTGTAACAGTAAAGTGACCCTGACGATAAAGTAGAAACTTGGAACCGAAGTTTCCTTGTGACTGGAATAAGGACGTCGGACGGAAAGAAACTTCGCATACCGAAACGGAACGTCTAATTTCACTTCTGTAAGTAGTTCCTTGCCTAGACCGGTTGGCGAGGGGTTTGAGTTGGGTTTTTGTTTCGGAACTTTCCGAGGATAGTCTCGTCCTCCCCTCTTCCGACTTCTACTTCCGAGTCTCGTCCCGTGAAAGAGTCTTGGGTATTCCGTCGAGCCCCAACTACATCACGTTAGGAAACTCGAAACCCGTTGAAATGGGACCCTAAACCAGATAGAGACGTCTTTCCCCACTCAATTACGTTACAAGGGTTGGTCAGAACAAATAGAATAAAGTTCGTCCGTGACAACAGTTACTCCGGTCCCACTAGTAAGTGACCCACGGAAACTTAAGAAGTTTTCGGTACAGTCCGACTTGGTAGACGTTGAACCGACTACTAAGATAGTTAAAAGAAAAGATAACGAAAGAAAACAAGTAAAGAAACTTTTCTTTGACAAGTTAGAAAGAGGGACGAAGGGGATAGATCTAAGACTCCTGTGTCTGACGTGTGTGTCTAAAAAGAGATTAAAAAAGAAAGACAAGGGAGACTTTTACCGTCATTCTGACTTCTCTCTGTGACATTGACCCTTCAACTTTTATTACTGGTTCGTTAAGAAATTAATTCTCCGATTCTCTCTTTTGATTTCCTTTATAGAGGGAGGAACCTCCCTCTTTTTGACTACTGTCCACCGACAGTTTCCCGAATGCTAGTACAGAAACTTACATTGAAAAGACGTCTAGAAAAACTAGTTTGTCTCACTCAAGACAAACACTACTTCACCGTTTCGACAGGTCTCCGTCTTTCCTTTTCTAACAGCTCAACCCTTACACATTTAGTTACCTACTACTATTGTATATGGGATGTCCGTAATGTTATAATATTTCATTAATCGGAAGTTTATTTTATTAATTAATTTTTTTCTTTTGTATTTTGTGTATTAGATGTCCCAAATTTTTCAATCACTAGAAATACTTCTGTATCCGATTAAAAGTCTCATTTGAAAAAGATCAATAAACAGAAATTTTATTCTAGTTACCTATTAAGACCAGTAGTGTCATGTTAAGAAATTGAACGTAAAATCGCATTCAGAGTTTATTGAAAAAAAGTAATTCTTTAGGTACGTCAGTTCTTATAGTAATTCTGTTGAAACGTTCTTTGGTCACCAAGGTTTGATTAAAAAAGTGTATTGGACCATCGAGTACACCCTTACCTCTGTCCAGATAAAACTCAAAGTCAAAATTTTCTAACTTATTATAGACGAATAAGTACAGGTATAAGTATGGGTAATTAAATGATGATGGTGGAGGGGTCTAAGTCCACCCAGTGCACTGATCAAAACCGACTACCTACCATTCTTCTACTATTCGTAATGAAGATCCGACTACGAGAAAGAACAATGGTACCACTGACACCTCCGGTACACAACTCTGTCGGTTCGGAGTTCGGTCGTCTTCGGACTCAGTGAAGGGTACTCCCCTTCACCTGTCTCTCAACAGGTTAAACACAATATAAACTATAATCTGGATACTCGTTCTCTATTTGGAACCAAACCACTTCAGTGACACTAAAAGGTCCGAATAGACAATATGACCGTATTCAATGGAATAGGACTGATTGGGTCCTGGAACTTCCTTTAGATCAAAATGAAGTGAAGGTAGTATTCTTAGGAAGGATGTCGTAGGGACTCCATCGGGTTTATGAAGAGTTTGTGAAGTCCTTATTATCGTTCATTAGATCGTTCGTTAATATATTACAAATAGTATCTATCTTAACAAAGTCAGTATTACTTTAGAAAATACAGAATCAAATGGATTAAGAGTGTTTTTGGAATCGAGTAGTTATCGGAAAGGGAATAAAACGTTGACCTCCTCGACTTCGTCTCTTCATTGAATCTCAACTTGTCTAGTCACTTCTGTGAACGGATTCCGGCGTGTCTTCCAATTCGTCACAGGGCCCTTGGTTCAGGTCCGTCGACGAAAGTCAAATGCGGGAATTCGTGACGTGGTACCTATCTGACCTTAGTGTAAAGGAAAAGTGTAACTGATAAGTTATTCTGTGTCTTAGTATTTTTGGGGTTTCCGTTCCGACCTTTACTGGCATCTTCAATCAGTTAGTAATGTAAAATGTACCTCCTTGTTTCAGTGGGAGTTTAGGTAAAAAAGAAATGACTTTTTCTTTTCAGATAGTAAAGAAAAGTTGGATCGCTGGACCCCTCGTGATCCCGAGTCGCCTTCCCGTAGTCCCTGGTAGTCAAACCTCCATCCATTCCCGAAGAGACCTCTGAGTCTACCATTACTTGGACGGACGTAACGTCCTCTGAACCAAACTAGAGACCCGGACCCCCTAGGGGACCTCTTCCCTTACCGACGGGTACGGTCATAAGAACGGACCTCTTAGGGTACCTGTCTCCTCGAACCACCCGATATCAGGTACCCCAACGTTTCTCAGTCTGTGTTGACTCGCTGATTGTGAAAAAGTTTCTGTGACGCAATGGGTATCGTCGGGACAAGATCGGGTAAAATGTACCATCCAAAGACCCATGTTTCACATACACTTAGTTCATAAAACAGCGAAATTATTATAACTTGTTTCTACCTAGAGAAGTATGAAAATGACTTTATCATCCGAGCGAGTCTTGTAGCGTGATTCGTAACATCCCAAAGTGTAGTCGAACCTCCACCCCGTCCCGTGTACCTACCATATCGGGTCCCCCGTCAAGATCCCGGTCTTATTAAACGACGAAGATATTTGTGTGAGTGATCTAACGAACTGACCTTCTTGAGGGGATCAGTAGTGACAGGGAATAACACCATATGTCATCTTCGAGATATTTGATATAGAACTTCTATCTTCCACTTCAGATTCTCGGGAACTACTTTCGTATAAAGTTTTTTTTCTTTTTTTCTCATTCGAGTAAACTCAGTTTACTTCATCGTGCAGAACCGGCACCTCTGTGTTGTAGTCTCTTTACCGACTAGTCGATAACAACACTCACAAAAGAGGCATATGAACTTACCCTTCACCCCCTAAGGAAGAGGGGTTCGGGACCACTCACTACTAACTCCTTTACATATTTCTTTACTTAATGACTTAATTACTTACTTATCTTCCCGCACCCTAATTTTTTTCTTATAATTTAACTGATCAAGTAAGAGTCCCTTTGTTTACTGGCAGGGGTCTTTCGTATCCGTTTGCGTGTGGTTCCGTCCGAAGTAAAATTGTGCTGATTAATTTGTTTTAGGAGGTCTAAACGACTAGTATACTTCTCCACTCAATCTTTCACAAACAACGAAATCTTTTCGTAACGGGACGAGTGGGAAAGACACACGATTACCGTCAAGGTCTTGTAAATACGTGAGGCATGATAATGTGAAATACATGGTAATTGCACGTGTACCGACCTAAATGTTTAACCCATGTAATTCTGTTTCGTCATATAAACTCTTCCCCTCTCCGACTACCCCGTCTTCCCTCCGTCTCTCCCCAGGTCCTTTCCTTAATTACCCTCTACCCGAACGACGTCTGGGAGAATGGAAAACACCAGGGTAGATCAGGGTACTACTCAAAGTAATGAGACTACTAAACGAGACGATAGCCCCCCGAGTACCTACACCGTATTCGTCGCGATACCCTCACTCAGGCATTTATTAGGTGTTCCAGGAAATTGCTTCCTCCCTTTAGGTTTTTCTTCCGTTTATTTAGACACAACCGCCTGGGTAGAGGTGGGTAATGTCGTCTTCTGTAAACTAAGAACTTACGCCAGATTAAAAGGTCCGCGTCGTGATTCGATAAACAAAAAAGATGGGTAAGAAGAGTCGGAGAGGGAGTTGTTGTATCTTCCATATGTTTTGATCCTCGAGGTCTAAACCTCAACTCCAAACATTCCGTAGAAGGACTGGGTCCCTAGCTTGGACCCAGAGGACGTAATGTCCGTCTAAGAAGTGTAGACTCGGTGGTCCCTTTGAGTTTTGGTCTACACATTTCCTTTTTATCGGAGGATCTGTAAACAAACCCATAGGTCCAGTACGTTCGTCACCAAATCATAAGTCCTCCCATGTTTCTTATACATGGGAGATGTGTAAGATTTCCTAGATTTTACACAGAAAAATAAAAACAGGAACTCGTATCATGTACTCGAACACGGGTACTTCTTCATTGCCGTCCCTTTCATTGTTCTATACGTCTGATTATATACGTCGGTCCGATGGTCTTCCGTCTCCTCTTTCTCCCCTACACGACGAACCCTTATCTGTATCCTTCGAGGTCACTCCGTCACCCTAACACAGAACTTCTTTCTGTTTCTATTTTTCTTTTCAAGGTCACATTCCCTCGTCGTCTTCCCTCTCCTCTCTAACTGGGTTGTACCTCCACTCCTGTTCTATTTGAGGTCACACGGTACCCGACCTCTCTTGGCGACCCTAAAAACGTGACGTCAGAAACCTCACGACTGAGCGACGTCCTACGACCAGGGATGCCACCACCTTTACCAAGAGGTGGCTGTACGGACTAGTCGGACTTCGACTCCAGTCGCCATTCGTACGACTCTCGGACTTCCTCGAGGTCAGTGGAGGAAGATGTCACCACACCAGTCCCCTCCGAGTCGCGACCGTGGGTCCCCGTGAGTCGGGAGGACCCTTCTGTAGGAGGACCGAGTGTCGGGTCCTGGGAGCCCCACGGGACGTCTTTACGATAACGCGAGTCCTACCGAGCCTCACTCGTCACCCCAGGTACTTCGCCGCCAGTGAATAGAAGGTCCTAGTACTCTCTCGAATCTTGGGGTGAAGTCACAGAAGAGTCAGTCACGGACCTTCCACTGGACCCCCCTGGAGACGAAACTCGTCTGGCAGAGGAGGACTGGGGGGACGTGACCGGTGTAGGTGTGGGTGGAGACACGAACCGTGGTACGGGCGGACAGTGAAAAGGGAGAGTCCCACCCACAGGACCATCGAGTGTCGGTACACAGGAATGGGTTCGTAAAATTCACATGTAACAATTAGAAGGATGCTCGATCATTGATTTCAGTGATACTACGTTCATTTCATGGACTTCAGTGACACGCGAAAGGATTTACAAGTGCGTCATCAGTCACCGGACGGAGGGTCCATCGACGTCAGACGGACGGGACGAGGGAAGCCCCACAGGAACAGACGTCAGGGGAGGGGCCGTGAGGACGAGGGGACTGAAAGAAAGAGGACGCAAAGTGCGAGAAGTCAGGACTAAAAAACACAGAAAAGGAAGAGGTAGCGAGATGAGACCAAAGGAGAAATCCAGAAAATTAAAATCTGAGAGGTAAGGTCAGGAAAAAAAGGAGAGATAAAGGAGGGAAGAAAGAAGGGGGGACGGAGGGAAGGAAGGCAAGAGGGGGGGGGGGNAGACAGGGGTAGGGGGAACGGAGGTGCGACGAAGATAGAAAGAAAGGTCGTTCAGACATGTTCCTCTACGAGACCTGATACGAGGTACACGTCGTTGGACTCTTCCCCTCCTCCTGTCTTTCGGATCAGGGACCGTCGGTAAGAGGTGAACGTGACTTTAGTTTTAATTCAAAAGACAAACAAGAAAACAAATCACTCAGAATATTCGTAGAAGTAGTGGACTACCTCCGTGACTGGTGTACCATGGGTTCTTCAAGTGAAACCTCGTACCTCCTACCCCCCTCGTAGTCCCTCTTTCTCCACCAGTAAAAGGTCTCCTCGACGTCGGTCCGACAAGAAGTACGAGGAGATACTCGTCTTCGTCCCCAAAAGAAAGAGATGACTACGACCTACGACCCACCCTACGTCCTTCTCCCTACTACACCCGAGGACACCAGGTCCTTCCTCTCAAAATTCCTCTACTGAACCGGAACTTCCTACTGGTCTAAACCTATCAACGTCTGCTCCCCTCTCCGTACCTGTACCCGATTTTAATCCTTATTTCTACCGTACAATTAGTCGTGTCCTACCGCCTCGGTTTACTTCCACCTGCTTTTTGGATTACAGAGGTTCTGTCCATTACTCCCCAGCGAGGGAGGTCCCGTCCAGACTGGAGTCTCAATGTTCTATCCGAGACCTCGGACCTAGTGAATCCAAGTTTAGGACCGAGACGGCGAACGACTATACTCTGGTACCCGTTTAATGATTCGAAGGGACGTGGAATCAAAGGAAGAGACTCTTTACCCATTGCCAATATGAAACAGGTCCCAGTAATACTCCTAATCGCGATTGTACATGTACCACGGATCTTTTCGTAGACGACGTATCACTTATAGACCACGACAACCACCGAGAACAATTGCCTGCCGGTCGGGTCTCTCAGACTTGTGAGCCTCGTGCTCCACCCTCCTCCCCCGTTTTGGGTCTGTGAACCACACAGAAATAGGGTCGGGGGAGCAGGTCGTCTCCCAGTACGACATACGCATGCGGAGGTGTGTAACCATCTAGACCCGTAGTTTCTAAACGTGGGGTTGCGAAGGGGGTAGGCATGACCTACTATTGTCACTCTCACTCTTCTCTTCTTCTCCGTGAAGTTTCTTCCCTCTTTGTCACAAAGACTACTACTGTCACAAAGTGACATCTCTACCATCTCGACTGCCCGGTACTACCTGGGTCTCCACTATAGGTGCGCGACGAACTCCGCGGTGACATTCCTAAAATTTACGTAAAGTGTACGTATTAATTTACGTAATTGAGTAAAATCGAAGAGTCATTGTGATACTCAATCCATGATAAAACTAGAGATGAAATATCCATCCCAGTGACACAATTCCTTGTCTAGTCTTGTAATAGGGTGGTTTTTCACCGAGCTATTGCTCCTGAACATGGGTTTCTCAGATCGAGATCTCAGGGGGGAGGAGAGTGGGAAACCGTAGTCTAATATAATAAAGAAGTCTCGTCTCCTCGACCGAACCATGTCACTACCCCTCCGGGACCCCTCACGTCTCTTCTGACACAAGTAACGATGAATGCACCGTGAAGGGGATTAAGTGCCTCCGACGTGGGGACCCCCTCCTCTCCTTCCCCTCTTAAAGATTATGTGTGTGGACAAGTGTCAAGATTTGGTACCTGACTTAACATAGTCAGAGTTTTACACAGGACATACAATGAGAATAAAGAGGTTTCTCTGACCCTGGAGGAACTCTCATCGTTTGTCAATGTGTGAAATAATATACGAGAGAATTTTAGATATCACCACTCATGCGTCGTCCCCAGACCATTTATGACTACCAGCTTACCTTTAGTCTTCCCAAAATCCCTGGTTCCTTCCTACAACTCCCAGGGACTTCAAGTCAGTCCCCCATGTTTCGACATAAGAATCCGTTACCGTTGGGTGAGGTCATGAGAACGGACCTGGCAGGTACCCCAACGACTCCCAGCCTGTGCTGACTCTCTGAAGTGAAAGTGAAAAGTGAAAGGACGTAACCTCTTCCTTTACCGTTGGGTGAGGTCACAAGAACGGACCTCTTAGGGTTCCTACCCCCTCGGACCACCCGACGGTAGATACCCCAGCGTGTCTCAGCCCGTGCTGACTTCACTGAATCGTAATCACATCGTTATAAGAGAATCGAAACCCCGTAACGACTGTTTCTAGTTTCTTCGTTTTGTTTCGACCGAAACGGAGGATCTCCATACAGGAGTCAGGAGTTAAAGGGAGTCCTCGACTCTTTAAAGTGTTTCGGTTCCGGTACACGTAGGAATCAAACTCATTCACGGAGTAGCCGTGTCATAGTGAAGGAAAATTCTCTTTCTGACAGAACAGGTGTTAGAATAAAGAAAGTCTGACTCAGGTGGAAGAGTCTCAGACTCACACACCTACCTTCAATCGAACGAACACACGAAGTCTCTCCCCTCGAGGGCCCCCGTGGAGTCGTCTCGTAGAAGTCCCAGCGGAACCGAGGACCAAAGGCTAAACGAGGATAGTGAGCGGGTGACCTACGGTACTCGGGACATATTCTCAACCGAAACCAGGATCCGTTCCTCTCGGACCCGACACAAAAGGGAGTCCCTCCCAATCGCCAGAAGAGTCTGACTCTAAAGGTTCTGGTAATCCTTCACGTTTGGGGACTCAGACCTCAAATTCCTGTTCTCGCCGAAAAGACTCCTTCAGCCTGTCCTCCGAGAGTCCCATTTGTAGAACCGTAAGTAAGGTACTGGGGGCAGAGGAAGTTTCCCGACAATTAAGGTCGGTCCCGGCTCGTGCGTCTCGTCTCGACCGAGGGCGGAAGCCACGGTCCGAAGACCCGATGACGAGTGTGGTGCGAGTCGACGAGAGGGAGCCGGGGAGGAGGTCTTGGGGTCGGGACGTGTGATGGAAACGACGTAAGTCAACGCTTAGAGACCGGAGCACCTCCGACACTTTCGGGCACCAGTCGAGGTCCCCTCGTGCGTGTCTAGACACGGACTCTCTTTCGACCTGGGGTCTTCGACCCCAGACACGACAACTGGGGTAGAGGAGCCGTTGACCCAGTTACGTTTAATTTTTTTATTCCTTTGGTCGGGGTAGTCGAGTCCGAAAGACGTTTCTTCTTCCCTCCCTCGAGACTATCCACCTCTCTTCATGGACTGTAAAGTGGACTTCTAGAACTTTCCTGTCTTTCGAAGTCACACCCAACAAGTACCGAGTCGATGTCGTCGAGGCTTGAGCGTCACTCGTTTTGTCACTTTGGGTCGACCGAGAACTCTCTGGCAAAATCGTCAAAGGGACCCCAGTCCTCCCATCCAACCCGGTTCCGTCTGTACTTAAAGATCCTGTAAAACAATGACCTCCCGACCCTACTTCTGTTTTAGAGATGAGAGACACCAACATAGAATCGTGGTTTCGTTAAAAAGAGAACAGACAAAGGTTTATAAAAAAGAAGGCACTGTGTAGACCAACGATTACGTACACGAAGACTGGAACTGGACGAGGTATTTCTAAAGACCTCGGAGGATCTTTGACAATAATTCTAATGTCAGGGACATGGTGATTGTGACTGTAAATTTTTCTCTCAATTCTGGGTCTCTCAAAATAGTGAAAGATCTAAAAACCTAGGTTCACTAATAAAGTGGAGAGTTCTAAATGATCCTTCGGGTCCTTGTATCACTTGAACCTTAATAGTTATTAAGTCTTTTTACATTTCAGGATGACACATGTGAAATTGAACAAATACCAATGAAAACAACGAAAACATCTTAATTATAGATCTTACAACCTATAAAACATTATGAACGGGCTTAACTCTATAGATAAAATTTTATAAGTCTTTTTTCATACATTCTGCTTCGAGACTTTTGACTTAAGTTTAATAAATTTGTCTATAATCTTTCTAAAAAAAAGGGTTTCTAGAAGTCGTAAACGGGTTAGGATACCGGATAACTAATTTTTTGTTTAAGTTTCATTTTTAAGAAGTGTTTTAAGAAGTTTCAGGTCCCCTTAATTTTTGGTACCAAATTTACCTTTGATGTGTATTTAATTTTAATTTTATTGAAGTGTTCCATTTCCGTGTCTCCTCGTCTACGATTCATGCTACTTGGGTACCCGAGTAATCCGACCTTCCTTCGGCCAAGTGGGCGTAAACAGTGTCCGAGTGGTTCTACTAAGATCCTCCACAAAAATAGACGTGGCACGACACGAATCAACCCATTCTGAGAAACGCTGGGGTGCCTGTCATCGGACGGTCCGAGGAGACAGGCACCCTAAGAGGTCCGGTCTTATGACCTCACCCATCGGAAAGGGAAGAGGTCCCCTAGAAAGGTTGGGTCCCTAGCTTGGGTCCAGAGGGCGTAACGTCCGTCTGAGAAATGGCAGTCTCGGTGGTCCCTTCGGGTTCTTATGACCTCACCCATCGGATAGGGCAGAGGTCCCCCAGAAGGGCTGGGTCCTTAGTTTGACCCTAGACGACACAACGTCCACCTAAGAAATGGCCTGACTTAAAATTTAGTAGTCCCTTGTTGTGCTCTGTGACAGAGTTCTCCGGAGTATAGGACGAGTGGGAGGTGCGGGACTTTTGACCGGGCACAAAAGATCCGAAAAGTAGAAGGGTCAAGTCCCGATTACCCAAAGACGGTCAAGTCAAGTCAGCGAGTCAACACAGACTGAGAAACACTGGGGTACTTAGCGTCGTGCGGTCCGGAGGGACAGGTAGTGGTTGAGGGCCTCAAGTGAGTTTGAGTGTAGGTAGCTCAACCACTACGGTAGGTCGGTAGAGTAGGAGACAGCAGGGGAAGAGGAGGACGGGTGTTAGGGAGGGTCGTAGTCTCAGAAAAGGTTACTCAGTCAAGAGGCGTACTCCACCGGTTTCATAACCTCAAAGTCGAAATCGTAGTAAGGAAGGTTTCTTGTGGGTCCTGACTAGAGGAAATCTTACCTGACCAACCTAGAGGAACATCAGGTTCCCTGAGAATTCTTAGAAGAGGTTGTGGTGTCAAGTTTTCGTAATTAAGAACCCGCGAGTCGGAAGAAGTGTCAGGTTGAGAGTGTAGGTATGTACTGATGACCTTTTTGGTATCGGAACTGATCTGCCTGGAAACAACCGTTTCATCACAGAGACGAAAACTTATACGACAGATCCAACCAGTATTGAAAGGAAGGTTCCTCAGAAAATTAAAGTACCGACGTCAGTGGTAGACGTCACTAAAACCTCCCGGGGGGGGGCGGGGTTTTATTTCAGACTGCGACAAAGGTGACAAAGGGGTAGATAAAGGGTACTTCACTACCCTGGTCTACGGTACTAGAATCAAAAGACTTACAACTCGAAATTCGGTTGAAAAAGTGAGAGGAGAAAGTGAAAGTAGTTCTCCGAGAAATCAAGAAGAAATACAAGACGGTATTCCCACCACAGTAGACGTTTTGGACTCCAATAACTATAAAGAGGGCCGTTAAAACTAAGGTCGAACGCGAAGAAGGTCGGGTCGCAAAGAGCACTACATGAGACGTATATTCAATTTATTCGTCCCACTGTTATATGTCGGAACTACATGAGGAAAAGGATAAACCTTGGTCAGACAACAGTGAGAGATTAAGAGCGACGGTGGATCACCATTTAAGTCTCTGACGTCACATTATATCTCCCTCTTCCCCCTTCTTGTCCTACTCTGTAGGTAGGAAGACCAAGGTTCATCCGCTTCTTCGGCAAAAAATTTCTCGTTTTTTACTAGGTGTATAAAAAGAAGAAGGACTAATTCCGTTTATGATTTATAATTACTAAAAATGTTACCGAGGCATAGATGGTGTCTAGTCGTCTTCCATCCATCCGTTCTCGTTGATATGAAATTTTTGTCAGGTGGACGAAAGTCCTACCCCTCACACACTCTCGCACCTGACTCGACCCGGACTCGACCGTTAGTCCTCGGAGACAAAGCTCGAGATGCCCCCTTGTACCACTGTCGACGGTTTGAATTGTCGTAAAGTTCCTAGGCGAGTGAAGTCAAATAAGTCCAAGGAAGCCGAGTCCTTTGTCTCAATGCGAACCACTTTTTAGAACGTCGAGTCTTGACGACGATTTTAGTAGTGTTTTGACGTTCGAGTGTTTCGCTTCATCAGACCCGATCCCGAGTGGATGTAAATCCTGGGAGACTGCGGCACCGAAGCTGTCAGCTCCTGCCCTTACAGCTCGGAGCGTGATCTGAATCGACTTAAGACATTCTAGAGCCCGTAAGGAATACAAAAGTCATGGGGAGCTACTTAAGGACGTCCGGACACCTTCCTCCGACTTGGCGTCGCGAAACTCGAGTCTACTTTCACCGCGCAAAACCTCCCACTTCCAGTGGCCCTGGAGACTTGTACACTTCGCAAACACGTCGCAGAGTACCGTCCGCTCAACGCGCGTCATTTTAGACGGCCAAATTTAGTACCCGAAAGGCTGGCGTCTGACAAAAGTCGACATGAGGGACCAAACAGATCGACCAAATGGTCCTCAGACTCGAGGACAAGGACAACCACTGTCACTCCCTCCTTAGTCCTTAAAGTCTCTTCGGTATCCGGTGGACGTATGTGACGACACGGGACGGGCCCCCTCGCTGCGGTGGGAGTGTCAGGGAGGCCCCGCCCACATGTGGACCTCCTCTCTTGGTAGTCCCAAAACCATTTTGACAACATATTACCTCGTCTCTTGACCGAAAAACTCGGGACTTTCAGTCCAAAATTATAAAGTAAAAGAAAGAGAACAGAAGAAGGGAGAAGAAACTTTTGGAAAAGTTTGTAAACAAAGTAAAACCACTGGAGGACCCACTACAACCGTCATCTTACTGTCCCTATTGTGAAAGCAGATTAAGGTAGTCGAGTCTTAGAAGTCAGTGTGTTTGCTCTATACTCTCCTACTGTTCTAAACTGAGTACCGAATAGGGTCTAACACCCTCTCTTAATGAAACGTCTCTTTTTAGAGAATACCTGGATCTCTGACAGTACGTCTCACTCTCTTCAGTCTTTCTCTTTTTGTTTATAACGTATTATAGAGAATATACACCTTAGATCCCTTTTCCATGTCTCCTTGAATAAACGTTTCGTCTTTATCTCTGTGTCTACTCTCTTGTTTGTATACCTACGGTTCCCTCCGTTCCACCCACCTTACTTAACCCTCTAACCCTAACCGTATATATGTAAGAACTACGATAATTATACATAATTCATCTATTGGTTACTCTTGTGTGACCCCTCGTGTCCCTTAAGATGAGCCACGAGACACTACTAGATTTGCCCGACCTTTAGGTTTTCTCTCCCCTATAAACACATACATACCGACTAAGTGAAACGGAACGTCGTCTTTGATTGTGTTGTAACATTTCGTCGATATAAAGTTATTATATATAAACTTTTCTAGAGGTTAGAACAGTGACAAAACAATTTTGAGACTTTTGGGTGTAGAACAGCGTCTCCCAGTCACAGAGGTTGTAGACTGGAGACGGTGACAAGGATGGTCGAAAAAGGGTTTGATGAATGTCAAGCCGTCGTAGCGAAGACACCAAACCATTTGTCGTAAGAGAGAAAAACTTTATACTGGGTGTGTGGGGGGAGCGGTGGGAACCAGGTGTTCTGACTGTCAGAAAGACTCTGAAGAAGCCAGGACGGGAGAGGAAACGTGACAGAAACGGATACACGTGTCGGTCCCAACAGTAAAGTCCTAGCGACCTAATGAGTAGCGTTCTAGGAGACGCGATAGTCTCCTACTCGAGGAACTGGAAGACCCGCAGAGCACGGGCACTTGGGTACGACGGGTCCGGCGGAATTAGTCAGTCCACACGATTTGCCTTGACTTCGGGAGTCCCTTTGGTCTCCTGGGGGTTCTGACGTAAGGGTCCCGTAAGTCCAAAATTTATCTACGTTCCCTAGACAGAGAATGGAAGGAAGGTCGATACATTGGAGGACGTCGAGGTTTCGAAAACCACTTTCACGGGTATTCATGTAGTTATAGAGACCCCAGATAAGGTTTCTTGAGGTGGTGTGGGGCCGGCCAACCCGGGTGCCTGGGTTATGACACTCGAAGTAGATACATCTCCATTCGGAACATAAAGAAGAAGTCTCGGTGCTATAGTCCGTCTGCGTGCTACCTTGGAAGGTACGATCGCGTTTTCCTCTTTACGAACACTTATCACACGTGGGCGGTCCCTCCGAGACACAGTGAGAGGGAAAGACGGGACTATGGTTTGTCCCTGTCGGCCCGAATAAAATAAGGTACATCTACACGAGAGATAGAACATTTCGACGAGACCGAAGCAAAGTGATCCCCCTTTAATTAAATGTAAGTTACCTAAATTCACGAAACTCAACAATTTCGATTAAGGGTTCATTTATTAATCGAATGACACGACAACTAATCGTATTGATCTGACTAGTCTGACCTAAGGTCCATAAAACTATCAAAATTAATTTAACGAGATACAGTTACGTAGATATATTCGGACGATGACAGATAAACCTTGACGAAGGGTCCGGTGCGGCCACCATTTCTTGGGTGGACGGTTATGTTCTCTGTAATTCTCTGTACCTAATTCCGAAAGGACACCGAGTCTGTCATTTCTTAGACAGCCGTTACACCCAAACTAGGAACCCAGTCCTTCTAGGGGACCTCTTCCCTTACCGTTGGGTGAGGTCATAAGAACGGACGTCTTAGGGTACCTGTCTCCTCTGACTACCCGATGTCAGGTACCCCAACGTTTCTCAGTCTGTACTGACTCTCTGACTGTGAAAGTTCTCTGTACCTAATCTAGGGACCGGTCTTGGGGGAGGTCGTAAGAACGGACCTCTTAGGGTACTAGTCTCTTCGGACCGTCCGATGTCAGGTATCTCAGCGTTTCTCATCCTGTGTTGACTTCACTGAATCGCCGTACAGACTGGATTTGAGTCACGAACTTAACGACTTATAACTTCCTTCCTTCATTTTTGTGTGTTTTCCCTGAAGGGACTACCGTGCCACCTATTCTTAGGTCGACGATTACGTCGCTTGTGTCCAAGCTAGCGTCCAGACCCTTCTAAAGTGCACGAGGTCTCGTCGATGTGGGGACACGGTGCTGATGACTCGGAGACAACGTTAAGGACTTCGGAGACGAGACGTCGGTCTCCGCGATGGAGTCACTTCGGACACGTGGAGTTGTTTGTCATCAGGGACGAGCGGGTACTCTTTTCCGGGCACTTTTCGTCACTTCTGGGTCGCGTCGGTATTTATTTATATATTTTAATAAAAAATTTTACTTCTAGTCGTGGCTTCAATCTCCCTTTCCGTGAAGACGGATTATATTCCTTGTTGTTTGTTTACTTTTTTGTGTGTCTTCTTGAACTTCTGGAGTAATGGTCCCTTCAGAGATTTCTGTAGTGTCACAAGTAATTTCGTGTCCTCTTTCCGGAATCCGAGAGGACAGCTCAGGAATAACTTGGACTTCCGAATAAACTCCGCAGACGACCACAGGGGAGAGAAGGAAATCCCGTTACGAAGAGTGAACACACTCGTAGTCTTAGGAAACTTACGAAATAATGTAAGCTTACCAAACAATGTTCCGTCCAAAGCCCCGAGGTGGGTCCCAAAGGTTACCTCCAGACCCCACCCAACTCTTGAACGCAAAGATAGTTCGAGGGTTCTCTAAGGTCCTAAAGACCGACACCTGTTGTGAACTCTTGGTGACGATATCTAGTCGAAAACAAAATCGGGGTTCACGAATTAAAAAGAGCCGTCAAAGGTTAAACCATTGAAAGGAACCCTAAAATTTAACGTTTTAGTGAAATTCAAGAGGTCGTTTGCCTTTCTGTCCTCCATTTATTCGTTCAGTTTACTCGTAAACATAAATATACCGTGGAGACCTGGGGTTACCTAAATTTTCTTGAAAACAGAAGTTAGTCAAGAGTCCTGTAGAACACTCGACACAAAAGGGTGTGTCAAAACTGACGCGGCAGTCGATTCGAGATACTTTTGTGCGTCTGAGTGTGAGAGTGGGGGTACTTCCTAGAACAGTTTGTTAAGTTCGTTGGGTAGTCAAATCAAGTTCTTGATCAGTTGACTACGTTTGTCTCTCGACTTGCAGAGAAGAAGAGTCAAATAAATAATTTAAATTACATAATTCTTTTGTCGATTCATAATCCAGGTAAGACAGTTTTGTCAGGTCGATAACCCATCAGTGGATCTGGTCACCCATGACCCACTAGAAAAATTTTCTTAGTAGATAATAAATAAATTGAGACCGACACGACCCAGAAGTGACGGCGTACCCAAAAAGAGATCAACGCTACACGTCGAGAGAGTGACTCCACGAGGTCCTGACCTGTCGACGCCATGAACACCGCGGACCCGAGTCATCAACGCCGAGGGTCCGAGTCATCAACCCCGCGTGCCCGAATCAACGAGACACCGCACAACCTAGAAGACCCTAGTTCCTAGTTTGGGTTCGGAGGACGTAACCGTCCGTCTAAGAAATGGTGACTCGGTGGTCTCTTCGGGGTGAAATTTTTTTTTTCCTAAAATAAAAAGTCTCGTCAAAATTCAAGTGTCGTTTTGACTCGTCTCCCATGTCTCCAAAGGGTATACGACAGACGGAGTGTCTCCGTATTCGAGGGGAGAACAGTTGTCGTGGACGGTTTCGCCATGTAAAGAAAGTCGGTCAACTGAAGGTGGCCGTGCAGTGGTAGATTTCGGGTGTCAAATATGATCTCAAGTGGGAACCATAACAAGCACTTTGACTCGTTCCGGAAAGGACCCGTGTTTTCGGAAAGACAGTGGACAAAGAACAACATCCCTTATCCGAAATCGGAAATATTGAAAGGGACTCAAGGTTTCACAATCGGTGAGTCAGCACAGACTGAGAAACACTGGACGGTTCGACGACACAGGTACTCTAAGAGGTCCGTTCTTATGACCTCACCCAACGGTACGGGAAGAGGTCCCCTAGAAGGGCTGGGTCCCTCGTTTGGCTCCAGAGGACGCAACGTCCGTCTAAGAAATGGTAGACTCGGTGGTCCTTCGGGTATTCGACGATTAGTCCCTTCCCTCCTCCACGTCCCTTCTCGTCAGTTCTCTGTTGTCCCGTCGGAACCCCGGCCCAAGACCAAGACGGAGTTCACTGTGTGTGTCTCACAGAAGCTCGAGAAGACGTCTTGATTTTGGGGGTTTACCTCCTACAGTTTATGAACTACTGTGTAAGAAGTAAGGTCTCCAGTGTCTCACCACTGGAGTAGGCCTCTGGTGGACTCCGGTCTAATTTCCTTATGTCCGGGTCGTGTGTGTGGGACTGGGGTCTTGGGACGGAACCTTGGTGACGACATTTTGAGGGGTGGTTTAGGGGGGTCCAACCCTGTGTGTCAAAATTCCCGTAATAGGGGAACGCAGGGTGAAACGGACCGATTTGTCATCTCGATAAAGAAAGATGAGGTAGGTTTTGAGACAGAGACGCTAAGTTAAATCGTGGTCGGGTGTCCCCGACTCAAAGTAGTAGTATGTGAGATACCCAAACCTGTTTACGTATTACTGTGTATGGACAATAATACTATATTATGTATGAGGAAAAAAAAAACGGGATTTTATAGGTGACACGAAGTGGACAAATAGGTAGAGAGGTGGGTTGGGGACCGTAGGTCCCTAGAAAACCGACAAAAGTATCAAGACGGAAAAGGTCTTGTAATACAGCGACCTTGGTATGCGATTCACTACAAAAGTCTGACCGAAGAAAGTAATCATTTTACGTAAATCTAAAAGAGACAGAAAAACACTGAGACATCGAGTAAAGAAAAACCACGATTATAAGGTGACAGACTTTGTGGTGGTAAATAGGTAAACGACTGACGTTCTGTGAAACCAACGAAGGTTCAAAACCGCTAATATGTATTTCTACGATGTTTGCAAACACACGTCCCAAAACTGTCTTGTGTTCAAAAATCGAGGAAACCCATTTATGGTTCCTCGTTCTAGCGACCTAAAATACAATTCTCATACAACCATTCTTTGGTGTTCTGACGGTAGATTTCAGTGACCTGGTGAAACGTAAGGGTGGTGGTCACTTACTCTCGAGACCCAAGGCCGTATAAGAGTGGTCGTGAATGACGACAGTCGTAAGGTCTAAAGTTGGAAGGTCATCCACCCATCACCATAGAGTGACAAAATTAAACGTATAAGAGACTACCGTATACTAGACTTCGTAGGAGAGTGCACGAATAAAAGTAGACATGCAGAAGAAACCATTCCACATACAATTCCAGAAACCGGGTAAAAAATTTTTAAGTCAACAAACAAAAGAATAACAACTCAAGATTCACAAGAGGAGGAGCGTAGAAAATCTATCGTCACGAAATAGGTTAGAAAACGTTCATAAAGGGGGTCAGACACTGAACGGAAGATTGTGAGATCTATAATAGAACGTCTCGACTTCAAGAATTAAAATTACTTCAGGTAGAGTAAACACGAAAAGTGTTCCAGTAAGACTTACCTACAAAAGTCTAAAATTATTGTGCTTCTAGTATCTCAGTAGAAGAGAATGAATTCAAACGTTCAATTAAGGTCATAAAAGAATCTCATTAACGAACAATTTCAATAACGGTAACTACCCCTCAGGTCGGGAGACTGGGGTATTCGACTCCACCATCGGTGTAGTAAATGATTAAGTCCTGAACCCGTTGAATCAACGACGAGAGACGGAGCCAAAGGAACCCACATTTTAATCGTACTACTATCGTGTGACGAGTGTTTCGGAGTTACACTTAAGGATCTTTATCATCATCATTTCACAGACTGTGTATCACCCGTGTGTAACCCAACAAGAACAGGAGTCCTCCTCGAACCCTCCTTTGCCGTCGTGATCCTGGAGTAAACTCTTTAACCCTCGGGAGACACAACTGAGTCCTTCCTCCGTATACCCACAGTATAGGTTATGTACCTACCTACGGGAGTTTTAAGATCTTGGAAGAAGAATGGAAAATTTTACAACATTCAACCATTGTGTTTTTGCGATTTTTGGACTGTACAGTGTTTATCGGTAAAAAACACGACCTTGACTCAAACCGTCCTCGGTCTCAAGTGTGACTTGTCAAACGTCTGTCAGATCCGTCGATTAATCGGTAGAAACGACCGTGACCAGATCGACTACAATCCTCAGACGGGTGGACCAAATATAAAGAAGGAGTTTTTAATTACTGAGTCGTTATGACGACTAAGGTCCTCAATTACGTTCCGTGTGTTCTCAAGATCTCTTTTGAGTCAAAAATATTTCTCACTATAAGTAGGTGTGATTTAAAAGTAAAATAGTTACACTGTTTTAAACTTAACTTAGAAAGGGGTATCACCATATAACTCAAGCCAAATATGTACTTTTCCGACAGATACAATAATTTTAACGACAGTTTCTTATGACACGGTTTTTACTACTTTTTGTTTGTTTGTTTGTTTGGGTTCTTGTCATAAAAGAAGAACTCACCTTCCAGTACAAAAGAAAACCGAAGTTATTTCCCCCTTTTTTTTTTTTGATTTTATGTTGACATCCATTTTTATTAAAGTGAGTAATTAACTTTAGAGACACGTCCCTAAACCTAATAAGAATTTGGTCATTCGGTCACTTATTAGAGAAATATAGAAAAGACAATGTATTACATAATCGATTCACTGTTCTAAGGAAAAAATTTAGAGGGAGAGTGGTGGAAGAGGAACCACAAATTTGGTATAATGGGTGACCTTACTGACCCTTAATTCGGTGACCAAACGGTTGAATGTGCCACCTTTTTAGAGGAACCACCCGGATCTCATATTAGGTTCTCTTCTTTCTTCCACCTTTCTCTCCTGTCTTTTTTTTTCCTCGACTCCAATTAATTTTTAGTTCATTGATGACAAAAGAAAAGGAAACAGGAATAAGTAAATATGGTATCCCTATGTCAAATCTGAAATGATGACTTCAAGAGTCAAGAATTTGAATGTAATAAACCCAGTCCTCTTATCGAATGTAAGAATCTCTGTTACCGTACGACTCTAAGGTTGTAAACAAATATATATATCAAAACCTATGCTGATCTATCATAAAGAACTGATTAAAATAAAATTTTTAAACCCAAGGTCAATATGATCAAATATAGGGTCCAATAAAACCTGGGTAGAGGGTAAAGATTACAAAGGGACCACCGAGTCCGTCATTTCTTTGACGGGTGTCACGTCCTCTGGGTCCACTCTAGGGACGCAGTCTTCTAGGGGACCTCTTGCCTTGTCTATGGGTGAGGTGATAAGGACGGACCTCTTAAGGTCCTGTCTCCTCGGACCGTCTGACGTCAGGTACCCCAGCGTTTCTCAACCTACACTGACTCTCTGATTGTGAGAAGTGAAAGGGGCAGAGATCACATATAACCTTACTGAAATTTTGAGGAGCTGGTGGTACTTAACTGATGATCCGAAGGGTCTTTGTGTTTTGATCTTCTCACACTGAAACTTTGTTTCCTTTTACGTATACTCTTGTGGTTTCGTTATGATAACATGAAGACTTGGGGTGTGGCACCTTGAGATCTGAAGTTCGACGTTGAGGGATAAAATATCTACTTCTTTACTTCGGGATCTACCCAACCACTCCTTCCAGCTTACCTACGGAGACGTAAAAGGTGTAGATGAAGTAGCCTACGTCCGTGCACCCGTCTGAGAAGACAAATGTAACCCAGAGATAGGGACGTCTCGGTGGACCAAACTTAGGATCAAGACGAAATAGAGTCAATGGAAGGGACCCCGTTCAAAAGATCTAGAACCTTGGACTTACGGAGGTAGGAGTGTTATTGGAGTTCTCATGACCTCCATGAATAAATTCTACCGGGTGTACTTCACAAATTACACCGTTACGTACCCGCGACCTATTTACGCGTGAAACAGGAACCTGTGGGTAGGAGGTCCACAGTCTGTCGAAACGGTTCGTCTACCGAACAACAAAAGACTCGACACAGAAGGAGTTGACTTTTATCTAAGTTACTACTCCTGACGATGGGAACCAACACCCAAATGATACCCGACCCGAAGACGGTTCGTGATCGTACATACTAGAGTAAATTAAAAATGTTTCCTTAAGATACTTCCTGTGTTTCGATATCCGTCGTTGTGTCCTAGACGCGGTACAGGTCCGGAGGGAGGTTTAGGACTGAGGGGACAGAAGAACTATATTTATAATTATGAAAGTACTAGATACCTACCACTATCATAGTGACGATGATGATAATAATAATATGGACGACAACACCTCAAATAACTGAAGATCCTGAACCATAGATCGAAAAAGACGGAACTATGGATGAAACTTTGACTAAACCGACTGATGAGAAAAATCCTCAAAACTTTTTTAACTAAATACACTCGACAGATACCATCCCCCTGAAACGGGTATCCCCGTTTGGTGTCTGTCTCTATCTTCTCTAGACTCTCACTTTTGAGATTCCTTCTAAACACACCTACAATTGTTCCATATGTGGGTATTATGTAGAGACCTTTCGTCGACACGTAAACAACTAACGACTAAAACGACTATGGTCCATCCTGGGTCGGGGTCGTATCGGTAATGGGTCCTCAAAGAAAGACATTGACTACCTTGACAAACTGTCACTTTACGGCCAACAGACGAACTAAGTCGGTACTAGTTTCATGAATCTTGTGTGTTGAAGGAAAATCACCTCGACTCAAGACAAACAAACGTCAACCCAAGACAAATAAGACGAAGTCCCTCTACGGGTAGAGAGACCGAGTCGACTAGGCGGGAGGGTGGTCAGGTCCGGACTGACTGTCCACAAATCTATTCTCGAGACCGTGTCTAGAGTGTCCCTCTTTCTGGGTTGGACCTCCAGCACTGTCGACTCTCAGTTTTGCTCTAATAAAGGATTTTCAGCGTTCAAGACCCGGGCATCAACCAATGTACTCAGATATCGTTCCGAAGAGTGGGAGTCATGACGACCATACAACTCGGTCTATTGAGAGACAACGTCCCGGACGGGGACACGAAATCCCCCAACCGTGGTAGGGACCGGAGACGGGTGGACCCCGGTCGTCGCGAGACAACACTGAGACTGTCGACTTTTGACTGTCCATACGAGCCCACCACGGGAACCCTTGCCTTTCTTTACGACGAAGACTAGAGTCTGAAGGAAGTGTTGGTGTAGGGGAGAACGACCCTTCAATTCGGGAGTGAGGGAAGGAACGTTACAACAAGTAGAAAGGTATTAATACAGTATCCTTCATAGTGGGAACTAAGAAGGCTGAAATCCTGACTCGTAACTAAATCCTTACTCGTTGAAGCAACTGAGTACCTAATCCCGTAGACTGTCTTCGGCTCAAACCCCGTTAAAGCTGAAATCATTGTTAGTAGTTAAACCTCTTACTTCGTTTAAGTTGACGTGGGGAGTCATACTTTCACGTCAAGACTGGTCGAGACACCTACAAAACAGACGAGTCGGGTGTTCGACTCTCTTCTGACTTGTACAGAAGTCTACGTTTTTGGTAGAGGAGAAGGGTCGAGACTTAGTTCTTAACGTGAGGCCCAATCAGAATGGAACTCCTTTTGCACGTCCGGAAAACACAAGACTACGGTTGTTGACCGGTTAAGTTCCTCGTCGATCTCAAACTCACGTGACAACTTAATCCCCGTCGACTCGAGGGTAGTCGCCATGGATGAAAGGACGGAAACAACATTTCCGTTTCTCACAAGACTTCAACTTATTGGGTCAGGGTCTCCAGAAACTTTGACACCCCGTCGGTTCCCATCACCCTTCTTAGTCACGTTCGATCGTGGCAGTCAGTCCTGCAAAGACTTCTGTGAAAGAGATCATGTGGTCGGAGACTCCACGAGGTGGCATCTATACCAGTACCTGTCCAGTCCACTCGGTTGGGGACTGTTAAGTGTAACCACCTAAACCGAGTCCAGGGAAGTAGAGAGGAGATAGAGTAAGTAAACAGAGAAAGTGATCCTCTCCAGTCGGAACGGGGTGAACAGTCGAGAGACACGTGGAGTCGCACACTTGTACAAAGACCAATAAGTGGATGGACATCTACGGGAGGTGATCCTACTCTTAGAAAAAGGTTCGAGACGCCCAAGCTCCGACCGGCATCTACTGACGTAGAGAGTCCTCGAAGAGATCCGAAACGTACAGAAATTTATTATGTTTTTTTAACCTCAGTACTTTCCCAAAAAGAAAAGAAGGAAGACGAAAAAATTTAATACCTCATCCTCAGTTTATAAAATGTGAGTCCGAACCCGGACTTAAAAGTCTCTCGTTTCGATCTTAGTCTCTTGTTGACCTCCCCTCTTTCGCCAGATAAAGAATCATTTTAAAGTGAGACTGTTCTACTCTCCAACCCAAAGGTTCGTCCCTCTTATTCGGAGATCACCTCCATAGCTATGTATCAAAGTGTCCGAGAAGGTACCGCGGAGAATCTCTGACTTTTTTACGTGCTTTACGTAAAGGATCCGACTTCTAAACAACGGTCCAACTTTAATCGAACCTCTCTACAGTAATAGATTGTGAGTGGTCGGCTAGGAAACCCGTGGTAGAACCCTCTCAACTCGACCCAAACGAGCTCACCGTCGTACAAACCGGCCGTCCCCAGAGTGACGGATTCGAAACCCTCCACCCACTTACCCACGCCGCGCCTCCGGTGTAAGACCCCATTTCGTCAGGGTCCAAACGAAGTTTTGAAATTCCGTCACAGTAAAATACAGTAAATAGATGGTCACCCCGAGTCTGAAGTCTGTTGTACTTCGCAGCAGACCCCTGGCTCAACTGTACGTGCAGGGGTCAGAGTGGGGATCTCTAAGACCTGGTCAACCGTACCCTCCCCCAGGTGTTCAGACCGCTCACCCCAGAACTCTGAAGACCTAGGTAGTGAGTTTCGGTCTGGAGATAAAAAAAAAAAAAAGTTACTCTTAAGAGATGAAACTAAAATTGTAAAAATTTAATTGAAAAATTGACTTCATGTCAACTGAATGTTACGACCCAATCAAAGACGACATATCGTTTTCCTTAGTTCGTATGTGTATGTACATAAGTGAGAGTAGATCTAAGGTAAGGATATGTCGTCTAGACATAAAACTCGATGCAAAAGGTTGGTGTAAAATCTTTTTACGTGCTCATGGAGTTTGGGTCGTAAAGGTTCCATCTTGAACGCCGTCCACGGTAATAACCGGGATTAAGGATGGGAGACGTGTAAGTTCAGGAAACTGTACACTCGAGTGTCGGGAGGGTGATTTCTGTACCTCCTACAAAAGGGCGGAGACTGAACCCAAGTCGGTTACTGAACGAAACCGATTATCTTAGGTCCTTTCTCTCTCGTCCACTCAAGACTCATACCGGAATTCTCTGGAAGGTACAAAGACGAAAAGGAGAACACGAAGACGGTCATTGTCCTTTTCTTGTGGGGGTCCCGATCGGGTCGACCAGGATCCTCCCCGGGTTCTCTTCGACGCTCTATTTATCCTGTCAATCGGGTTGGGTGGAAGTCAGTACGCCCTTTTTAGTCCCTATAAATGACCCACGATGACTCCCAAGCTCCGACAAACAACGTCCTTATCGATTACTTGCGTCGGAGGTTTCCGGGAAGGACTGACTCGAGGACCGATAGAAGGACTATAATAAAGAGTCATAAGAAGTTGTGTGTCGGAGAGTAGACAGAATGTGTGAAAGGGAGAGACCTCTTGAAGGTGGGTAGTACGTTCTGGGGTGATCTCGAGAAAACCGGCTATGTCGTCTGGAAGAAAGAAGGAAGCACAGGAATTACTAAATATATGTGTGTATGTATATAAAACACACACACGCACAGATTAAACAAAAATTTTTAAAAACAAAAATGACTTCATATCAACCAAACGTTACAACACCTTTGAAGACGAGATGTCGCTTCACTAAGCCAATATGTAAATACGTAAGGAAAAGTATTAGAAAAGGCAGTACCAAATAGTGTCCGATAACTTGTATCAGAGGATACGAGATGTCGTCCTGAAACGACAAATTCTACTACATCATTTATATGTGTTACCCTATGATGAGTCGACGTTATTACGGTAAACGTCGTTGCACCTACCTACATCTCTACTCGTGTCATTCACTTCATCCAGTCTGTCTCTTTCTGTTCACGGCATACCGCAGCGAATACACGCCTTGGATTTTTCGTTGTCTTTACTTGAATAGGCGTTTTGTCTCTGTCTGAGCAGATGAGACAAAAATTCGTGAGTAGTGTAACGAGTAATAAACTCAAGTACAGATAGGAGGTCCCCTCCGTCCCTGGAATAGAATAAGTAGGAAAATCGGATCCGGATTACGAGTCACAATCTCGATTAAACTATACATTATCAACTTAAGGAATAGAAAAGTACCTTTCCTAACATCTGGTCCTTTGTACTTTCCCTTACTGTGAAACCTTAGATTTATACTTAATATTCACTCCTGTCAAAGGAGTACGAACTTCATCATAAAGAAATTTGTTGACAGAAAAATCGAAAACAAAATTTCTGTCCGTCTACCTCGAAGACTCAGTACTGGATACAAAGACGTAGTAACTGGTGATCTCCCGTCGGTTCCTTTGTTTTTCGTCGAAACTCTTAAAGTCCCTATCGTCGGGAAGTGGAAATAACTGTAAAACGAAAGTCGACCCGAGGATTTCACAACTTCCTTGGGAACACAAACCTCTTTGGTCGAGGGAAAAGACATTAGACTACTTCCGGACAATCAGAACCCTCTCTTATTTCTTTACTACTAAGTTTCTTATTTCTCTACTACTCAGATTCGTCTTGACAAATTTCCCAAAAAGGAGGACCCTGAACCTTAAATGTTCACAAATATGTCTTTATTACGTACTACTCATACCAAGGTTATTATTTTCTTTTGGGTTCACTTGATTTAACATTCAGTAAATTTTTAGTTATAAGAGGGTCATCAATCAACGGATCCCTTCTCTACCCTCTGACGTTTCCCCGTTTGAAGACCTCCTCCTATCTTACTACTGATAAGAGAATCACCTCTATAGTGGTGACATCTGCTTGTAGTTTCAAATAGTGTGAGATATAAACACTAAATTTTTTTTAGCTATCAGATTCGAAAACTTTTTAGACGTGTACGGATCTAATAGTATGAGAAGTACGTCAGTTTTTTCAGTGTATGTAGAATCTCCGACTCAAACCCTCAAATTCAGTTGTGGCGATTCCCTTTCTCTGTAAAGGTAGGTAAGAAGATTATAGTCTGTCGGGCGTTTACGGTAACTACACAAACGACGTAAAAAGTCTACCGTCCCTTGAGTAGTACAAACAGTACTTACCTGTCGAGAAACCCCTCTTCAAAAATCGCCTTGAACTCTTCTGGGGACCACAGGTGGGTGACCCTAGGAGCACGTTTCCCTCTTAGTCAGTCAGTACAAAGGGGGAACCCCCTATTTGGTCGATTGGAGAAATGTCTTAGTGACTCCGATCTGTGTCTCTCCATACTGGAGTGAGTGACATCCTAAGACCCGGGTGCCATTGTAGACCATTGTGCCATTGCAAGACTAAGAGTCCAAGAATGACACATTAAGATGGCACACCCAACGTCTGGACCCCCTTGTCCCGTAACGCCGAATACAAGACGTCCGGAAAGCTCTCAGATGACAAAGTCGTTTAGTACACGATTGTAGACGTTCCCTAAAAGCTTATCATTATGAATAATTTCATGAATATGAGTGTAATACAATTAGGGATACTGTGGAGACTCTTCATCCGTTCTTGTTAATCCAAAACCGAAAAAAGTCTATTCGTTTGATTTCAGTCTTCAAACAGTTTGGTTATTTTGGGTTTTGTTTGGTTTTTTTTTTTTTTTCTAAGTCGGATTTGTTTTTAGTCAAAGACCAGTCTCATATTTTTTTTGAACTCAATCCCTTTAGCTTTCTCATGTAAACTGCGGTAGGTCCACGTGGGTGTGTCACGATAAAATGGCACAACAATGTTTCAGTATTACTGTGTGACTCCTGAACGTTAGCAGTGTTTCAACTCATTGTTGTTACGGAATCTACAATAAGTGGTGGTTTAGCCCGAGTAGTTCTGCCCAAGGAAACCAAACACTGTCCTACTCTCTTCCCTCGACCGTACCGCCCGCTACTCTACGTCGGACCCCCAATGTAAGACCGAGTTTCGACGGGATCAGACAGTGGTCAATTCGTTAATGATTTAGGGTCCTTCTCGGGTAGAAACACGGGTTTCGAGGTTAGTCGGAATCCACCGTTACTGACAGACGTAGTCAAGGACGTGGACATAAACTTAAGTTTCGGGACTATGATAGTCGTTCGAAGACCCTAGACGTGTCTGTAACTCTTCTCTCGGGTTCAGTTTCTGTTAATGTTTCTTCGGCGTTAGTAGAGTCTTCCCTCCAAGTCACATTAAGTTTCTCGGAGAAGGATCTCTAATCTTGACCCAGGGACCGGAGAAAAATTGAGGGAACATGTCACGGCTGTGCCAAAGAGGACGGTGCCGACGGAGAAAGGAGTAGAGAACACGTTGACTCGAAAACAACTCTGTTCTCTTGAAACAGGGGTCGGTAGGGAGTGACGGGACGGGACGAGCGGGTAGGTCCCGGGCACCACCCCCGGTGTACCGTCCGACGCGAAGGGTCCGTGACGGGTCGTACGACCGTTAAGTGGAGGTGGGGAGTCTCGAGGTCCTTTGGACGGACGTCGACGTAAATCTATGTAGGAGACCGAGGGACGAGACACCCGACGAACGGGTTTAGAAAAGTACGGATGTCTGTTCTATGAGTCGTCGAGTTATCGACGAAGAATTCACTTTTCTACCAACCTACTACTTCTTAACGATGAACGAGGAGAAAGATTAAGAAGACGGGTGAGTAGGGGAGTGGGGGGTGGGGTGCAGGAACCCACGGAAGTCTCTGTGAGTCACCGAAGTAGGTTATAACTCGGGTTTACACTTGATAATTCGTTGTCTATGAATTTCGTTGACACTGACTACTGTTTAGTAGGAATGAAAAAAAAATTTTCTGAAATACACGCACGCACACACACACACACACACACACCTGGTAAAAATTTGAGAAATAAGTTACACAGTGTCATAACGAAGACAAAATTCAAGACCAATTCTAGGGTCCCGTACACCCAGAGTTGAGGGACTGGTCCACACCTTGGACGTGGCGGACGTAACCTTTCACTTCAGAATTGGTGACCTGGAGGTCCCTTCAAGGGACCAGAATGAATATTCTGCCAAAACCCCCGTGACGAGGGAACACATCGGAAACCCCCTTTTGTACTGGTATTACCGGTGAAGACCGTTCGTTTCGTTTACAAGAAGAGTTTCAGTGTAAATATCGCAGAGGAGGCGTTCTAGTCACTCCCGTAAAGACTACAGGACCTCTTCACCACGGAAACGTTTCGTCAAACCTACGTGTGAAACCGAGTCCAGAAGACCTACCTAGATATTTATACGCCCGTCCATAGTGCACCGGAAAAATTCAGTTTCTTCGTTCCACTCCGAGGACCTTCTCCCGTTTCCCGTCGTCCCTCCTCTCCTCAACCCAACTCCAAACTCCCACATGACCACCGATCCCCCTCGTCTCCCAGTAGCGTCTTTACAGACCGGAACTCCTGTAATCTACTCGTCTGTCTCAGACGTATTTCCCTGTCGCACAGGGTACGTGAGTCCAAGCCCCGGACTATGTCGTACCTCCAGAGCCTAGGAGTCCGTTCCCGGACACCCTTATCTGACTCACCCTAGGAACCCACTCACCCTAGTTCCGTCCTTCCACTCGGAACTGAGTCCCTCGTGACACCCTCGGACTCAGTCGTGGATCTCCGACACAAAGTCCAGCGCCCCACCGGTTCCCGTGGGTCACTCACGACGGACGGAGACGGACTGGGTCGACGAGACTGGACCCTCTCAACGTATTCTCTACCTTCGACGTCGCATAACGCATGTAGTCGGAAGGTAGGCCCCCTCCGTACCTCACCTTTCCTCCAGATTCAAGTAACACAAAGTTTCCCCTTGAGACTTGAGTCTGGAGGAACTAAATGTAGAGTAGAGACGGAGACAGAGACTTGTTCAGTGGAGTGGTGGCGCACGGAAAAAAGAAGTAGACCTTGTTCCCCATTAACCATCCACGGAACAACACATCGACTCCAACTTTACTCACTCACATACACTTTCAAAGTAAGGTCGTTGCCAAGTTATGAGAATGACAATTTTCCATATCTCCGTTAACGAAATAAATAATTTCACTTTTAGATCAAGTTCTCGGACCTCTAGATTTTCCGACACCGAACATTTCATTGGATTCACTGCAAATACCCAAACTGGAAGGTGAGTTTACTGTGAGCACTCGGGAGTCTTCTCCGTCCCGGGGCTCACAAGGGCGTCTGTCACGCAGGAAACAAGGGGGAGGAACGCCGGACATTTACGGAAATCTTTCTTAGGGCCGAGAAGGAGAGTTGAAAAAAAAGGGGTTTGGTGAGGTTTAAGAACCGGACGGGTAAGGAGACTGGAGTACGTTGAGAGGATCAACTTTTCTGACGAAGAGGAGAAGTTCTGGTCGAGTTCTTTGAGAAACACTGAGTGAGCTCATACCTCGAATACGTGCCTGAGAGACGAGGTTCACACCGGGTCGTGGACCTTGTCGTCGTAGTGGACCCTCGAACAACCCTTCCGTCTACGAGTCCGGGGACGGGTCTAGACTCAGACCTGAGACGTATAATTGTTCAGCGGTGTGTCGCGGAGGAACATGTAATTTCAGATCCTTTGTAATAGGATCTTAGATGTAGGGTACGTAAATGGTCATTTCACTCGTCCAAGTCTTTTTCACTTTTGTTTTGAGTCAAGACTAAAGGTGTCTGGAGACTTTCGTCTCCAACCGGAAAGGTCTTTCAACTTTAAGGGGGTCCTAAACGTCAGGACCTTAAGAGTCCCACTACTATATGAGTCGGGTCTCCTGCGCAAGTGATTTCTGGAGGTCCATGGGGTGCCACGAACCTGGACCAGTACTAAGAAGTGCTGGTCTTAGTACTTCCTCTGGTTCGGACGCCCCGGGACCAACCTCGACTACGGACCCGGTCACGACACTTTACCGACCTCTAAGACAAAATACCGTGACTACTCAGTGTTTACGTTTGATTCACAACCGACAAAGGGACCTCGATGGGTGTCATCTGTCACGTTCCTCTATAAGAATCGTACCACGGTCTCCGGTCTGAAGTCGAAGACCCAATTGTCCGACGATTGTCCTATTCCGTAGTGTGATCTGACTAAAAGTGTACTCTTGGGTACAGAGAGACCCAGGACGCACCCCAGACCGTCATCGACCTGAATCACTCTCACCTTCTCATAGTAGGTCTCTACAGGTATGTGGACCCAGGAGAGTGACGTTTGTGTCCGATAAGAAACAGGTTCTCTAAAGAAAGACCGACGTCGTCACATGAGTCGGACTCAATCCTGTCGGGAGTTGGTTGGTTGTTCACCCTCGACCACCCATTTAGGACGCCGAGGGTGAGAAGTCCACCCCACTGTGGCTCCGTCGAGTGAGACCACGGGTCTCGGAGGACCATCTGAACGAGGGGCCAACAGACAACACCATCTGTCGTGTGAGGAAGGACCGACGGAGGGAAGGGACAGAAGTAGCGGACGAGTAGACGGACGTAGGACCCTAGTGAAGGAGTCCTTTCCTGATCGGAAGTGTAGTGCAGAGCCCAGACCAGGACCCCTTTTGCTTGGTTCTGTCCTCGTTGTCTGAACCCAAACTTAAAACTGAGAGTGGCATACAACACACACAGGAACCGGTCCAGTAAGTCAGTGAAACTCGGATCGAGAGGGAATTATTCACTCTTATCACTTCTCTTTATATTAGACCTAAAAACAATTTAAATTTACCGACTAATATATTTTCCGAATTATGTCACGAATCGTCACTTACAACTTATTTACTAACAACCCTAGAGTTGTACCAACAGGGAACCATAGGTGTTTCCTGACCAAGGTCCTTGGAGACACCTGTGTGTTTAGATGTCTACGAATTCAGTCAATATATTTTACTGTATCACCCACACATATTAGATACGTGTAGGAGGGTATATTAAATTTAGTAGAGACCTAATGAATATTATGGAGTCAAGTCAAGTCAAGTCAGCGAGTCAGCCCAGGCTGAGAAACACTGGGGTACCTGACGTCGTGCGGTCCGGAGGGACAGGTGGTGGTTGAGGGCCTCAAATGAGTCTGAGTACAGGTAACTCAACCACTACGGTAGACGGAAGAGGAGAGTGGGAGTTAGAAAGGGTCGTAATCCCAGAAAAGTTTACTCGGTCGAGAAGCGTAGTCCACCGGTTTCATAACCTTAGAGTCGAAGTTGTAGTCAGGAAGGTTACTTATAAGTCCTGACTAGAGGAATCCTACCTGACTAACCCAGAAGAATGTCAGGTTCCCTGAGAGTTCTCAGAAGAGGTTGTGGTGTCAAGTTTTCGTAGTTAAGAAACCACGAGTCGAAAGAAATATTATGGATAATGTTACATTTAGGACGTATTTATCAACGGTCGAACACTATTTCAAAACGAAAAATTTTTTAAAACACACAAATGAATGAATAAAAATTCGGAACGGTCCGGAAGAAACGACACGTACCTGAAAGAGGTCACCACCGTTCGTCCTCGATGAGAGATCAACGAGAAGACGTACAACCTAGAAGGTCCTGGTTCCTAACTTGGACACAGGGGACGTAACCGTCCGCCTAAAGATTGGTGATTTGGGGGTCCCTCAGGTTCAAAACGCAAAAATTGAAAGACCTTTTACAAAAGGACTTATTAAAGTCAGACGCCAACCGACTTAGACTACTGACACCTCGTCCGTCTTCACCTTCCGACTGTCATTGACAGGTGTAGACGACAGGTCCTTCTCGATTAGGGACCACTGTCTAAGACGATTTTTATCTGATTACGTAACAAACGAAAAGGAATCTCCTAACGGAAGGAAAGTCTTGAAAGGAAGAAAATCGGAAAAGTCAAGGAGTAAGACTAAACCCCTCTAATCTCTTTACTACCCCCGAAGGGGCCGCCGTGATCATCACTTTCTAGGGTGGACGGATACGTCCTCTGTCCTTTACACCCAAGTCAGGGACCCAGCCCTTCTAGGGGACCTCCTCCCGTACCGTTGGGTGAGGTCCTAAGAACGGACCTCTTAGGGTACCTGTCTCCTCGGACCACCCGATGTCAGGTGTCCCACCGTTCCTCAACCTGAGGTGGATCTGCTGAATCGTCCGTCCGTCCCTTTACTACTTATCGAGTTTCAATAACCAGGTTAGGTCAGTGTATCCTAAGTTGTAAATAATACTACCAGACTTATCAGAATTGATATGAAGTCCATATAGAAAAAGGGTATGTCTTATATTTTTAAGTTCCTGGGTCTTAAGACTAATTAATCATTAATGAGATTTCTTGTTCGTTCGTAGGAAACCATAATTAGATGTATTTTTATCCTGGAGAAGAGGGAGGTTCCAGTCCTGTCATGGAAATTTACATTCGTCTCCTGTGTCCACCTCGTTTCAGGTGTATGTTCTTTCGCCTTGTGTATGTTAACATACTATAGGGCATTAGGACTACAAATTCTTGTAAGGTCAAATCCACCGGTAAGAAAAAAGGTTGCTCAGTCGGATAAATAAACGAGTCAGGAAAGGAGATAGGTTATTTCTTAACGTGCCCAGTCAGAAAGAACAAGTCGTTAGTGCAGTGGGTCAATTGTTTTTATGAAAAGGGGTGTGTTTGGTGATAGCTCAAGAAAGAGTATGACGTCATTTGAGAAGGTCGGGTCCACATCCTAAAATGTAAACAGAGTCGATGTCAATTAAAATAAACACACTGCAATGACTATAAAATGCTATCAGAATAAAAAAAAACGAGGACTTCATGATGTAAAAGGAGAAAAGAACTTCGGTGGAAGTCAAAACTATGTATTCGGAAGGTAAAGAAGGAGTTTCGGAACCTTGTACGGGTAGTCTGTCCCTAGTCTCTCCTTCTGAAAAAGAAAAGGATAATTTATCATCAAAATCACTATATCTTAAGATAATAAAAGACAACTGATTAGTACTATGTTACCATAATTCAGACTGAGACACGCTGGGATACCTGTCGTCGGGGGTCCGAGGAGACAGGGGTCCTAAGAGATCCGTTCTTATGACCTCACCCAACGGTAAAGGAAGAGGTTAAGTCACTTATTATCGATGCTTTAGTGTTATCATTTTCTACAAATAGTCAAAAGTGTTAGTCATCGGTCTGTTTTTTATTTTCTATTAATGTTAAAGTTCGGTATCACCTTTATGCTAAGTGGATCGTCATATTTTGGTAGTGTGTGTTAAGGCCCCCCATCCATCTCGGTACGCCATTCACCTTCACGTACGTACGTGCACAGGGGCGGGTGGGTCAGAAAGAAAAAAAGAAAAAATTTAAAAAATAAAAAAAATTTAAAATTTTAGAAATTAAGAATGTACGCAAGGTGGGTCAGAAAGATACAGAGAACCAGCCATGTAAATCGGGTGAATGTCAATTCCATTAATAACTGGACAGACTAGGGTAATGGTAAAAGAATTAACAGACCCCAAATAAAACACATCCAGGAAAGGAAGAGAATACAAAGGACGGATCTCTTCAAGGGAATCGTAAACAAGATTTCGACCAAACCACCACGACTTAAGAGAGTCGAAAACGAACGGACCTTTCGAAAACTAAAGAGGAGGTTAGACTTACTCTAACGAGACATCTGATAATAACCAACATCTAAGAAGAGAAAGTAATGAAATTTACGTAGTACTTCCACCGGTGAAAATTTGAGGTAAAGGGTTCAATAATCGAGGATAGACCGGACGACCGTGTGGAGAATGTGTGTGTCCCTCCGTCGAAATATAGAAGTCGTCTAAGAAGCTTTTTAGAGATGGAATAAGTTTTATAGTAACAAATGACTCCATAAATCCTAATAAGGTCCTATTTAATTTCAAAACGAAAAACACTGAAAGACCTTCAAAAAAAAGAGTTTATAAAGGCCAGACACCTATCAACTTAGACCACCTACGCCTTGTGCGTCTTTACCTCCCACTTGTCATTGACGGGTGTAAAACGTTAGGTTCTTGAGTAGGTCGTTATTTCTGTCGGTCGTCGATGACTGCGGAATGGAGGACACTGATTTGACTTAATAAAAAGGGAGGGATATGGTAGAGTAAAGACCTTGTAGAGTTTACTCTTCAACAAGGTTCCTGTGAACGAAAGTTTCCACTAACACAAGACTACATTTATGTCGTCGTCCCTCTTAAGAAATACCCATTTACAACCCAACTCGTGTAATCACTCACTCTTGTTCACTAAACATTTAGACTCTGACTTTCAGATAATCAAAAGATGACATTCTCTAATCGTGTTTAGATACCGAAATTTTATCGTGTCTAAACCATAGGATGTCAAGACCTCAGATTTCCGGACTTTACCCAGAACAAGTCAAGTCAACGAGTCAGTACAGGCAGAGAAACACTCGGGGTACCTGACGTCGTACAGTCCGGAGGGACAGGTAGTGGTTGAGGACCTCAAATGAGTTTGAGTACAGGTAACTCAGTCACTACGGTAGGTTGGTAGAGTAGGAGACAACAGGGGAAAAGGAGGACGGAAGTTAAAAAGAGTCGGAGTCCCAGAAAAGTTTACTCGGTCAAGAAACGTAGTCCACCAGTTTCATAACCTCAAAGTCGAAGTCGTAGTCAGGAAGGTAACTGATAAGTCCTGGATAAAGGAAATCCTACCTGACCAACTTAGAGGAACGTCAGGTTTCCTGAGAGTTTGTAGAGGTCTTGGTGTCAAATTTTATTCATAGTTAAGAAAAATAAAAAAATTCATAGTTAAGAAACCACGAATCGAAAGAAATATCAGACTAAGAGTGTAGGTATGTACTGATGACCTTTTTTGGTATCGAAACTGATCTACCTGGAATCAACCGTTTCATTACAGAAACGAAAAATTATACGACAGATCCAACCAGTATTGAGAAGAAGTTCCTTTTCGTACCCACGTCAATGGCAGACGTCACTAAAACCTCGGGGGGTTTTATTTCAGACAGTGACAAAGGTAACAAAGGGGTAGATAAACGGTACTGTATTACCCTGACCTACGGTACTAGAATCAAAAGACTTACAACTCAAAGTTCGGTTACAAAAGTGAGAAAAGAAAGTAAAAGTAATTTTCCGAGAAATCAAGAAACGAAAGACGGTATTCCTACCACAATAGACACATAGACTCCAATAACTATAAAGAGGACCGTTAGAACTAAGGTCGAACAAGAAGTAGGTCGGGTCGTAAAGAGTACTACATGAGACGTTATATCGAAACTGTATGAGGAAAGGACTAAACCTTGGTCAGACGACAAGGTACAGCTCAAGATTGACAACGAAGAACTAGACGTATGTCTAAAGAGTCCTCCGTCCAGTCCACCAGACCATAAGGATAGAGAAATTCTTAAAGGGTGTCAAACAACACTAGGTGTGTCAGTTTCCGAAACCGTATCAGTTATTTCGTTTTCATCTACAAATAGACCTTTAGAGAACGAAAAAACTACTAGGTTACCTACAACCGTTAAACTAGAGACCAAGGAGACGGAAAAGATTTAGGTCGAACTTGTAGACCTTTAAGTGTCAAGTGCATGACAACTTCGGACCGAACCTCTTAAAACTCGTAAAGAAACGATCGCACACTCTACTCATGTTAACACACCATCAAACTTGTAAGAAACCGTAACAGAAAGAAACCCTAACCTTACTTTTGACTGGAAAAGGTCAGGACACCGGTGACGACTCAAAAGGTTAAACGACCGTATAACTCACGTCGTGACTAGAATCTGTTATAATTCGTTGGACAACACCTCGGACTTAGATGAGTAGACATTTGATCATGACTGGAGTACCCCGACAGGTGTCCCAATTTATTCATGTATTCCTTTCTAGTAGTTGAGTCGTAGACCACGTCACATTTAAGAGTCATTTACGATCAACGAATATATTTTATTGGTGTCATTCGTAAATAATTTTCTATATTTACTCTTAACAATAGATAAAAGAACCCGGGTTTCTCTCTCTCATACTTCTTTTTCAATGACTTACAAAATTCTTGAAACATTTTAACTTTCTATTTAACTTTAAGAAGGTAACATTAAAACCGTTTCCTGATTTTTAATGTTAAAACAAACTTCTATTAAGGTTTGAAGTGTTTTATAAACGTTCTTATTCTTATAATGTTTCTTATGGGTTCATGGAAAATGAATCTAAGTAGATTATTGTGGTGTCCATATTTGTTAAGTCATCGAAGATAATGGTCCGTAAAATATAAGGAAAAGGTTGTATAACACTTAGTCCGTAGTATTATCTCTAATCAAAGTATGATACTTAGTCCGTAGTATTATCTTCAATAAAAACCTTCATCATTTATTGTTAGATTCTTCCAATTCATTAAACGGATCCTGGTGTAATATCATCCGATATTTTGTTCTTGTGTTGACAAACCCAGTTTCGGATATGAATCCTTTTTGTTTTTAGTTACCAACATTTAAATACATACAACATATGACCCGAAAGGACCATCGAGTCGCCCATCTCTTAGACGGACGTTCCGTCCTCTGGGACCAAGCTAATGAGTCGGTCCTTCTAGGGGACCTCTTCCCTATCCGATGGGTGAGGTCATAAGAACCCGAAGGGACCACCGAGTATACCATTTTTCAGACGGACGTCACGACCTCTGGACCCAAGTCAGGGACCCAACTCTTCTAGGGGACCTCCTCCCGTACCGTTGCGTGAGATCATAAGAACGGACCTCTTAGGGTACCTGTCTCCTCGGACCGCCCGATGTCGACTACTCCAACGTTTCTCGACCTGTGATGATTCGTTGATTCGCGTCGTGTCGTGCACGACATCTCGTGTGAACACCATCGACAATTGTGTAGGGTAGTCAAAATAGCGGGACAGATGGATAGCAGAAGTAGGAATGTCTTAGAGGTTCCTTCTGATAATGTAAATCTTACCTATTGTTGTTCCAGGATCGCATATCGTGTTCCTTGATATAAGTTATAGGACACTATTTGGTACTACCTTTTCTTATAAATTTTTTCATATGGACACATATTGACTCAGTACAACGACATATCGTCTAACCGTGTGGTAACATTTAGTTATTATGAGTCATTTTTTATTTCATTTCATACTACGTTTACTTAGATAGATACTTTGTCTCTATCTCGGTGTCTCTCACCTACCCCCTCCCTTCTTGACCTTGAAGTCATCTACGTCTGACAGTGTGTCTCTTACCTATTTGTCGTTCCAGGTTGACATATCCTGATATGAGTCATGGGGCTCCATTTGGTATTCGTACTGACATACCTACGAGTCAGTACACACTGAGAAACGTTGGGGTGCCTGACGTCGGGTGGTCCGAGGAGACAGGGACCCTAAAAGGGTTCGTCCTGATGACTTCACCAACGGTCAAGGAGGAGGTCCCCTAGAAGGGTTGGGTCCCTAACTTGGGTTCTGAAGACACAGAGGACGTGACCGTCCTCATAAGAAATGGTGACTCAGTAAAGACTCAATGAAGCGACATGTCGTCTTTAGTTGTTATATTTACTATTGAAATATATTGTAATATTTAGTTGATATGAAACTATTTTTTTGATTTAATTTTTTTTTGTTTTGAATTCAGAGGTTTGAAGAGGTTCCGTCTCAATGGTTTTTCCTCCGTCAAAATGTGAAGACTATTAACATGCGTGAGATTCTCGAGACGGTATCGAAGTCGTCGACGAAACATTCTGGTGATTACTGTCACTGTGATTATACAAACCCAATGTGAATCGTTAGACCCACGAACTACGTCAAGTTGGTAAACAAGGTCCAGTGGCCTCCAATTGTTCGGTCAACACTTATATTTGTATTGGCACAAAGTAATCGATTCGAGGGTCAAACTTCTCGTTCCTGTTTCGACGTAGTTATTAGAAATGAAAACAGATCCTCGTTCACCATGGAGAACCTATTTTAGCAACTATGAGTGACAACACAAACTTCTAGGAATACCAGCGCGGACTCTCAGCCCGGGGTTCGTGATCCCTACGCACCAAATTGAGCAGCGAATTTTACTCCGTAGGGACACATCTTTTGTTCTGTACCTTGTGTCCGGTTATTTATTTTATTTCCCCCTCTCTGTGCACCCCTATCCTGGAGTGAAGTTCTGGACATTGTACCTAAGGGTGTCGGGAGAAATTAAATTTTCCGGCTCTCAAATTTACCCATAAATATACAAACGTACCTATTCTAGGAGTTCTCGTTAATCGACTACCTCTACCACTAGGAGAATTCCCTTATTGTAGAAAAACTTAATAAAAATACGATGTCCTAACTACCAACCGTCCTTTTACTTATATGAAAACCCACCCCGCACCTAAAAGACCCTAAAAGATCAAGGACGACCTAATAAACTTTACCAAAACTTCGTGACTCTGATCTTCCGTCCCAACAAGCAAGTAAAAAAAAAAAAGGGGACGTTCTGTAAAGTTCGAGAAGAAAATACTAAGGGTAAGATGTAATATCATTGTAGGTGCATCTATCTTCGTAGAGACGAAATGTCAATTTTTGACGTAGACCTTTTCATACCTACCGTTAAGTCAGACTCCGTACCTCTCTTCCAGTCAGATTAAATGACGAATAGTTAATTACAAATATTTGATAAAAGAAATAATTAAATTTCTAAAGATTTAATACTTTAACGGGTTGGTATAAAATTTACGTCCCTGGACGTTTTTTTATTCTTTCGTAAAAAGGAAACACCGGTAGGTCTTAGAAACTCAAGAAGTAATATATCTTTAAGGTGTGATATGTAAAATTTAAAAGCTCCGGTTTCCCTCGTTTTAAGAGTGTAGAGGTAAGAGGTCTGTAACACATAAACATTAAAAAACCACTTGTATACTCTCAACATTTAGTAGTAAAGAGTGAGAGTTTAAGAAATCGTACATAGATGATCCTTTTTCCTGTAAGAGGATGTACTAGTGCTAAGTCACTAGTATTAATTTGTAATTATGTTACGATAATGTATCTTACCCGAAGGGACCACCGAGTTTACCATTTCTTAGACGGACGTCACGTTCTCTACCCCCAAGTTAATGATCCAAGCCTTCTAGAGAACGTCTTCCCTTACCGATGAGTGAGGTCAGGATACCCGACCTGTCTCCTAGGATACCCGATGACAGGTACCCCAGTGTTCCTCAGTAGTGAATTATATATTAAGTTTCAGTTTGAAACGGTTGTCAGGATTTATACAGAACTACTGAAAACATCTTCAAAGTAAAGGAAGAAAAAACAAAAAAGTTACGTCTTAGGTTAGTTTCCAATATATAATGTAATGTAATCAACGGTAGTCAGTCTAAAAATATTTGTCTTTAGACTAATACCGTGAACGAATGACTTTTACTCCGTTGGTTGAGAGGTAAAAAGAGGTCTTCTTAAAGGTTTTGAGATCGTGGGAAATACGACGTTTCAAGAAGTGTTAAACTATGGACAGAAGTAAGACTAAAGAAGAAGTTAGTAAGAGAAGACAAGATTAAGAAAATTTGAAGTCAGGAAATATGTACTATGAAAGTAAAGGAAGAGAATTCCTTTATCGAATAGAGATGTCTATTCATGGTCTAAGACAAGAGTACAGTGGAAGAAACGTATCCGTAGGGTCGGAAAGAAATTTCTTAATAAAACGGGGAGGGGTAAATACCCGTGTGGAAAAGACATTATAAGTAGGATTCCACCGTGATCATCATTTATTGGGTGGACGGTTATGTCCCCTGTATTCTCTACTCTCAAACTAGGGACCTAACCCTTCTAGGAGACCTCCTCCCGTTGGGTGAGGTCATAAGAACGAACCTCTTTGGGTACCTGTCTCCTCGGACCGCCCGATACCAAGTATACTACCGTATCAACCTGTGATATGGGGTAATTTGACATTTGATGGACTTAAATGTCCTGTTTCCAGAATATGTAGAAACATACGGGATGTAAAACGGAGTAACCTCCTGTGTCGTCTAAGAGTTATTCACTGACTCACTTATTTTTTCACTTAATGTGTTCGTTTTACAAAAAAGTTTTATTTACGAATTGTTAGTAAACGATGTAACTTGTATTACTGAGTCCTCGAATCTTTGAATTAACTAGAACGATTTGATAGTGACTTCTCTTTAAACTGAGTGTAGATCCCGACTCTAAGATGTTGACCTTATAGTACTACTTCTTTAAACGACCTGAGTCGATCATGACTGTGTCCGACCCTGGACCTGGACCCTGGGAAACGACGTCTCGAACGTGGATCTGTTTGGAGAGACACAAGAACTCGTTGTTTCATGTTTCTTTGATAAAAACACCCTGATTTTTTATCGACATACGTATGTGACGTTTAATACCTGTTGTTTTATGTTTTGGGTTGACGGTGAAGACTTCTCGGTCGTCTTTTTCGTCCCACGACCCTCGTTTTTGTCCCATGACGTGTACCAGGGACGTGTGTTATAGTGGTCTCGTCACCCGTCTGGTGGGTTCGGTAGGGAAGTCGGACTGGAGACCTGGGTGGAGATAGGAGTGGGGTCCATTCTTTGGTCTAACAGGGGGAAGTCCCTCACTCGTTCATTCCCTTGGAGAATGAATAAAAACGAGGACCCCGGGGGAATTTCGGAACGGAATTGGAGAACAGACCAGAGTAGTTAAAGATAACTAATCCTTTCCTGGGACCAACCATTATCATGGATATAAGTTTTTCAACTTGTAGGTCAGGATTCTTTTCTTTGATGAGTCGACATACAGATTGTCTCCTAAATGAGTCTAATAGAGTCCTTATTGTGTCGTCTTCTGTTAATACAATTGTTTCGGAGTGGAAAGGTTGCTCACGTCCCTATAAGTAACTCAAGCAACGTTTAGGGTAGGGTTTATGGTATCGTCGAAGATGCAAGTCCTTGAATCGGTGTTCCAGGAGGTCGAGAAACACGAATAGGTTCCAAGGACGTGTACTTTACTATCCCACCTACTCAGAAGACAAGAGTTGTTCGACTTCTAACTTTTGAGTTTAAGGTTGCGAATTAGTGGTTTTCTGTTTATATTGTCACAAGTATCGTCCAGATAACCGGCATCTGGGTAATGTCTTCGTTAAGTTTATGAGTATGTGACATCTTACCTAGTTATGTGACACCCCCCATAAATATATCATCTTAAGTCGTGTCGCTACTCTTTTTTGTTTGAGTACAGGGTACGTTGTTGTACCTTTTGTAGTGTTTATACGCCAACTGACTTTTTTCAGTCTATACATATGTGTGTATACCATACTTAGTTAAATATCAAATGTTTGTCTGTTTTTGTTGGCTATCATGGTCACAATCCTCAGTCCATAAACGACAACAACAAATCAACGAACGATTCGGAACAGACTGAGGTACCTGGTGTCGGGCGGTCCGACAGGTACCCTAAAGGGTCCGTTCTTATGACCTCATCCAATGGTGAAGGAAGAGGTCCCCTAGGAGGGTTGGGTCCCTACTTTGGGGCGTAGACGGGACCGTCCGCCTAAGAAATGGTGACTCGGTGGTTTCTTCAAGATTTTCAGTCTTTTCACCAACGAAAACAACCTTCGTACGTTTCTCAAACTCTACGAGATCTGCAAAACAAAGATCTAGAACCACGACCAATGTACCCATACAAACAAAACACTGTTAGGTGACTTGAAATATGAATACTAACCACGTTAAAAGATATATATACATACAAAAATAGTACATTATTTTAAATATTTTTTACGGTGTTAAGGAGAAAGGAGGCCGGGATGTGGGGTGCTTATTAATTTAAGATTGAGGGAGTCTCTAAGGGGTGAGAATTTACGTCTTAAGTACTGAAAGTATGTACGTTAGTTCGATATTAAATAACTTGGAAACCTTACACGGTCTAAAGTGTCGGGTGATAAATTCAATGGAGTAAATTAAAATTGCTGGGCTATTACGTCTATAATAATGAAATGTCTATTCTTTTGACTTCACCCTTCGGCATTGTCTATTTTTAGTTGTCTCTGTCAGTTCAGATTGAGGTTTCAAGTGTACAAATACTGAGATGGTGGAAATTTTCGAATGAGAGACTGGTGAAGAAAAAATAATACTAAAGAAAAAACGATAAAAGGGGGGACGAGAGACGTTATCCAAGAGTAATCAATATATAAAATATGTATCGTCACTTATGTACAGTTAGGCTTAGAGAGTTTACTAACGAGGAGGGAAGGGGAGAATCGGAAGTATGAAAACAACAGAAACAGATACAGAGACAAAAACGAAACGTCTATCCAAGTGGACATGATAAAAAAGATCTAAGGGCTACCGGTTCTCCGTGTACTTTTCGACGAGTTGTAGTGATAATCTTTTTACGTTTAGTTTTGATGTTACTCCCGAAGGAAGTAACATCGAGTCACCACCGAAAGACCATTCCTTAGGGCGACGGTTGTTTACTCTGTACCAAAACTCGGGACTAAAGCCTTCTGGGTGTACGACACGTCGTTGACTTGGATACGAGGCGTTGATAACTTAGACAAGAGATCTCGACCCATCCGTTTTGACGGCTCGGGTGCACGAAGTCGATGACTCGGGTTCGTGGGATCTCGGACACAAGACGTTGCTCCTTGGTGGTGTTACTTTTCCGGTACGTGGCGTTGATCTCTCCTCAGACGCGTCGTTGTTCCTGGGTCGTGTCGGTTTTTATTTAGTCATTTATGTTAAGATATTTTTCGATGTCCTTCCACGGTGACGTGTGGGTCTCATACGCACACACACACACACACACACACGCGCGCGTGCGCGGTTCAGCGAAGTCAGTACAGACTGAGAAACACTGGGGTGTCTGACATCGGGTGGTCCGAGGAGACAGGTACCCTAAGAGGTCCGTTCTTATGACCTCGCCCAACGGTGTGAGAAGAAGTCCCCTAGAAGGGCTTGGTTCCTACTTGGACGTAGAGGAGACACAACACGCAACCGTCTACTCGAGAAGTGGTGATTGCGGTGCATCCTTCGGGGGTGGGGTCTAATTGGTGGTGGTTTTTTAGATGTTTGTTCTTTACGACCTCTCCCACACCTCTCTTCCCTTCGGAGGATGTGACGACCTCCCTTATACGCAACTATGTCGGTGACCTCGTCTCATACCTCGAAGATCGTAGGGGGAGAGGGGTACAGTGCATGTCCGAGAGTCCGGAGCGCCTCTCGCAGTTACGAGGGTGTCAGGATGCGGACGGTAGAGATTCGAGATGTAGACATGACGGGTCATGACGTCGGTGGTCGATGCGCACCGGTCACGTTACCTTCTCGACTCACAATGTAAAATAAATTAAAGTCAATTATTTTGCAATTTTGACTTCGAGACCTTTTATAAGAGATGATTTGTGTTAAAATGACAAAATCAGTCTAATAAGCTGTAAATAAAGTGAAATTGGTTACTTTTAAATCACAGACCTAACTGTACACGACCTTCCCATTTTCTTAGACGGACGATTACGGCTTCCGTATTCTCTGCGCCCAAGTTAAGGACCCGACCTTTCTATGGGACCTCTTTCTTTACCGTTGGGCGAGGTAATAAGAACAGACCTCCTAGGAGTACCTGTCTCCTAGGACCGTCGATGTCAAATACCCCAACGTCTCAGTCTGTGCTACCTTCGTTGACTCGTGTATACCTTCCCATATTATAGGTAATAAAAAACTTCTATCATGTTTCTGTTATTTTTATATCATATCAAATAATTATATGTTACTATTAGTTATATGTTATTGTATATCATATCAAATAATTAGAAAATGAATAACTAATGTAAAAATTTACCATTATAAACCCTATATACCTCAGTTTATTTTACATAATACTTTAATTCAAACGGACTAAAAAAATTTGAAAACTTTTCCGTCGATGATTTTTTTAAATTTAATGTGTACAGAACGTAAACTAAAAGCAAAGAGATTCACTATGTGAATTGTCTTATTTTTTACATGTTCGACTCTTTACGACATTAAATATAAGTATCTTGTATCCTCGTCTGAATTGAGTCTAAATTCAATTTCCTTATGACAATCGTATAAGTCCTGATAATATTAGTACGAAGATAATTGTGTAAACTGATATGTCTCACACTACAGTCTTAAAATAGATTTAACCATTTAGTCGGACGAATAACTCAATTTGACTACTTCACAATTTGAAATCTTTCGTAACATACCACTCCACTTTTAAAATAAAACGGAAATTGTAATTTTTCTTATAGACTACTGGGTAGAAACGAGAAGGACTCTCCAGTGTTGTCGATCGACCATCGGAAAAAGAGTTTAGACTTAAGTAAATAGGAGGTTTGACAGACTTTTGTAACAAACCTTTTGTTTGTAAGATCGTCTCAGTTAAAGTGAGTTCTAAACCTCCACCACTTATCAATCTTTAAATTTAACATTAACTTTTGAAATAATAAGTTCTATATCACACTTTTTTTCTTTGACTTTAAATTTCTATTTTACACCCGTGTATACAGTCTGAACAAAAATGGATCGTCTCTGACGTAGGATTTCCCTCGGTGAGGTTCTTGTCTACCACTCTACTGGGGGTCGAACCGGTACTCCCTTGACCAAAACTACGGTCGAGAAGGTGATTTGTCGACCTACCGGAGACCGTTAGAGAGGACCGACCTCCCTGACCCTCTGCACGACAAAGTCCGTAGGAACTGAAACCCTCACGAGAAAGGAGGTGGATCTTACTCAAAGACGTCGAGACTCAGTGAGAAACTCTGGATGGATTGTATTGTAGAAAAGAGCCTACAGTAGAGTCGAAGGGATCTGTTTGAACCAGTAAAAGAGGGGACTCTAACGTACTCGGAATAGTGTCTTACTAATATCGTGAATCATCCAAAGTGACCCCTACAAGTACCCCGGCAGAGTAATATCCTTCTCGGGAACCTCCCGTCTATGACCCACACCCTGCAAACAGAGCCGTTGGTGCCACGGACACCGTCATAACTGTGTATTGTCCGCGAACGACTCAACGTACGACGGAAAACTACCTTTTTCTTCGGTTCTGACTCCGATCTCCTCCCCTACCGTCTCGGTTTTTACAGTTCTTCGGAACACTACGGTCCCGGTGGTCGGGTGGTCCGTCCCTCGTAGTCAGACCCTTGTGACCACGGACTCCTTCCGGAGGTCGCTCCTACCGCCCAAGGGTCTGAAACAGTCGACCCATTGGAAGAGGTACTCTGAAAGGACGGGTCTCCAGTCCCCTGTGGTCACAGGACCAGGGTAGCGGGTCTTCACTTACTCATCTAAAAGTACCACTCAGTGACACGACAGAAGGAGGTGAATCCAGAAGGGGTGTAGACTACAACATCCCCGAACAGACATTGTCAACGTAGTACTTTTCAGGAATTCTATTATACCTTTCACCCACACAGATACTTGTCGGACTCTTTAACGGGAATGGTCCAGAGGAAGTAATCGAACTGAGTTTCCCTTCTTCTTCCCTCCTTTACGTCCACTGGTATAATCCAGGGAATCTTTGGTCAGAATGCTTAAAGGTCACCAACCCACCAATCATGTAAGAGTGTACATAGTCAAAGACACTGGCCTACAGAGTATCCACCCAATGTTCAATAATCGTCAAAACGTAGATCCCGAAATAAAAGAAGCTAAACATCTTATCAGGGGTGAGGGTTGAGGGTGCTAGTACCTCAAAGAGACTAATCACAGGTAGCGAGTTCAAAGTAGTTGTCTAAACTTTGTAAAGGTCCTACCGATCTGCAAAAGATGAGATCCTTCGGTTCTGAAAGTTTCAATCTGATCCGACCAGACCCTACCCCCACCCCTAAAATTCTTTTTTCTTTATTGTACAGAGGAAGTGTACTTACCTACCGATGAAAGGACGAGGACAAGAAGCCTAAGTTCTTTACTTTCACGTCCCTAATTGTGTCACAACATTTAGTTGATATATGAAGTTATTTTTATAATTTTGACTTTTTTCCTTTATTTTTACATCCTCCTGGAACCCCTTTGTTTTACCCGTGATCTTTGAATTGATCGAACGAAGAAGGTTACAAACTCGGTACAGGACCAACTTACTTCTACGAACTCAGGACAGTTCACCGTCAATGACTAGACTCGCGCAATCCTTAAGATCTTAATATCAGTTGGAAAACAACGACTATACATTTATGCCCGCAAAAAACTTGGGGTTCTTTCGTCTCGATATCAGGATTGACTATGACACACACACGTATGAGTTAACACAGACTGATAAACACTGGGGTACCTGACATCGGTTAGCCCAAGGAGGCAGGTACCCTAAAGGGTCCGTTCTTATGACCTCACAATAATAACTGAAGAGGTCCCCAAGAAGGACTGGGTCCCTAACTTGGGTTCAGAGGACGTAACCGTCCGTCTAAGACTTCCAAGGTTATTTAGGTGTTATTAGAAATAAAGGGAAAGGGAGACACTACTGAAAGTAGAAAAGAAATCAGAGACTTTCAGTTATTGTTGGTGTGGATCCGACCATTTTTACCTATAGGTTTAACGCTGTAACACGGATATAACTGTGAACGAGAATGGGACTACCAAATAAATAGGTCACCGACGACCTTTAGATGAAGCACTATTTTCTTATTTATGTTCGACCCATATGCGAGAACCGTCGAGAGAGACGTCACGAAAACGTGCGGTTCGTGTCCGATACGGTGGTGATCAGTATAGTTATTTTTAGTCTAAGTTCCTTTTCATCGTTTAATACTTGAGGTGTAAAGTCAACTAAAAGCTTACTATAACCGGTACTATAACTATCACCAATTATCATTTCTCGTACCCAGAATAATTGTTTGGACCAAGGGTTGGTGGTTGAAACGGATAGATACGTCGTGTACACTTCTGATAAAAGGTTTGACACTGACATCAGTGAAAAGTAGGTCTTATAGGACAGACAGTTAACAAGGAATCTACATTCGTTCCTCATCCACCGGTAAATGCCACCGTTGGACGGTCGAAAGAGTAGACCGGGGAGGATGACGCGGTGCCGAGGGTCGGGTGAAGACTCGGCGACACGAACCTGACCACTAGGGACGTAATCTTCCTCGTGGTTCGGAAGGTGGATTCCCTAGGGTGGAGAGTCGCGAGGTGGTGTTTCAAGGATCTTACGGACGAGAGACGAACCAGGTGAACACAGGTCAGATCATCCGCGACACCTGGATGTCTCGGAGGGCTCCTGGAGACAAAAGGACACTTAGTCTCCTTTTGGATCTTCGGTCTACACCACAGACTTTACCCAGATCTTATGAGACGGTGAGACTTATAGCCGGTGACGACGACCCAGTTCTCTTGAGAGTACGACTACTTCAGGTTATTCTATCATCTTTGTTAAAAATAGACGAGTGGAAGGGTCCGGAATTAAAGTTCGTTTGAGGAATGCTGGGGAACCTTCCAATTTCGTAATTATCTATTAATCTTAGGGTACGTTTGTTTTTGGAATTCACTCTGTACCTATGTATTGACACTACTCGAAAGGACAGTGTTTATTAGAGTTATTCTCCTCTTAAAAATTCACCTAGTTTACTGGACATGTATTGGAGACTGGTGTACGTGTTATCTTAATACAAAGTGTGAAAAAGAAAATTTGTAAAATAAACTACATTAAAATCTGTATGACTTTTCGACATTCTTGTAATGGTTCTTAGGGATTTGTGAAAAGTGAGTCTAAGGGATTTACAATAGTAAAATCATACGAAGAAATTTGTGGTAAGAGAGAGAAAAATATATAATATATATATTAATATAGATTAAAAATGACTTGATGAAGTATGTAATGTTAGTACTACGGAAAAGATGGGAATTTATAAAGTGATAAAGGATTTTTGTCCCTTAAATGAATATATTAAGGTCATGATAATAATAATTATGTGACAATAGATGACATGTCTCTTTTAAGTGTAAACTAAGAGACTGAAATTTTTAGGTGAAGATTTTTGTTTCCATCTTCTTTCTTCCCCTTAGTTGAAGATTACTCCCAGGTGAATACCTCACACCACTACTTTAAATTAGTAATGTGGAAGTGTGTGAGATATTTTATCCGCAGGACCAGGAATAGAATAGTCACTCCCTTATCTGTGTCTTCACTACGGTGAATCGGTTTCCTCTACCTCGATTATTCCCGTCCGATAGAGGAATCGTTACACTGTTGGGCGGGATGACTTTGTAAAGTTCGAAATTTAATTAATTAACCGTATGTTAGAAAACTTCAATACTTGAACAAAATGTCTATTCCTGTGGTTTCGGTCTCAAATCAAGTGAACGGGTTCCCGTCGCCAATCATTCAGATCTCGGTTCCGAGTCTAAGTCACACACACTGAGAGCTCTCTACAACGAAAGGGAAGAAGTCTTCTGAGAAAGTTTAGACAAAGGACTCGATGTCAAGAATTCTAGGGTTTATTTCGAGAAACAAGAACCGTCGAAACTCTGACTAATAACAAACTGTAAGTCAAGTCAAGTCAGCGAGTCAACACAGACTGAGAAACGTTGGGGTACTTAGCGTCGTGTGGTCCGGACGGACAGGTAGTGGTAGAGGACCTCAAGGGAGTCTGAGTACAGGTAGCTCAGGCACTACGGTAGGTCGGTAGAGTAGGACCCCGCAGGGGAAGAGGAGGACGGGGGTTAGAGAGGGTCGTAGTCTCAGAAAAGGTGACTCAGTTGAGAAACATACTCCACCGGTTTCATGACCTCGAAGTCGAAATCGTAGTAAGGAAGGTTTCTTTAGGGTCCCAACTAGAGGAAGTCTTACCTGACCAACCTAGAGGAGCGTCAGGTTCCCTGGAAGTTCTCAGAAGAGGTTGTGGTGTCAAGTTTGTGTAGTTAAGAAACCACGAGTCGGAAGAAATGTCAGGTTGAGAGTGTAGGTATGTACTGGTGTCCTTTTTGGTATCGGAACTAATTTGTCTGGAATCAGCCGTTTCATTACAGAGACGAAAACTTATATGATAGATCCAACCAGTATTGAAAAGAAGGTTCCTCATTCGCAGACAATTAAAGTACCGACGTTAGTGATAGACGTCACTAAAACCTCGGGGTTTTTTATTTCAGACTGTGATAAAGGTGACAAAGGGGTAGATAAACGGTACTTCACTACCCTGGTTTACGGTACTAGAAGTAAAAGACTTACAACTCGAAATCCGGTTGAAAAAGTGAGAGGAGAAAGTGAAAGTAGTTCTCCGAAAAATCAAGGAGAAGTGAAAGACGGTAGTCACCAATTTCCTATATGTGTTCATGGTTACAGTTACTTTCAATTGGACATAGGAATCATATAACCCTAAATTGTTCTAATAATCAGATTTACTTTATTTCCTCTGATATCGAACTCTATAGGACTACACGTGGCTTAAGTCTTTAGACCTGTTAACGAGAATTTAGATCTCCTAAGTAGAAGGGTTCATGAATAGATATAACTGTTTGAAAAATTAACTTTTTTTTTTTTAGAAAACCGGTACGGTGTACCGTGCACCCTAGAGTCAAGAGACTGGTCCCTACCTTCGGAGGAGGGACCATAACCTTCGTACCTTAGAATCGGTGATTTAACGGTCGCTTCAGGGTCGTGTGAAAAACATCCCTCCGTCTCTTTTTTTATAAGACCGAAGCACTTAACACACTAGAGACACCGTTGATCACTTGAGACGGTAACATTTCGCTTTCGTCGGTGTCAATTATGTGTTTTCTGACCCACACCGACACGCGGCCACTTTGCAATACCGATACTTTTGACTTTAAGTTATATAAAATACAGTGTTTTATAGTAAGAATTAAAACGTCAGTGAATTTTGATATTTTTACTGAACATTGAACGCACCCCATGTTTTGGTCCCCATCGACCTAACCAAACCATTGGGGACTCTTATCAACCAGAACAAAATCGAAACTTGTCATACCCCGTCACGTTTCTCAAGAAGCCATCTTGAGTCCTCTTAACAAGAAAACACCACAAACACATATAAATAAATAACCGACGAGACCCAGAATCAACACCGTGTACCTAGAAGTTAGAAGTAATACCGCACACCTACGGTCAAGGGACTGGTCCCTAGTTTGACGTAACCCTCGAACCTCAGAATCGGTGACCTGATGGTCCCCTTAGGGTCCGGAATCCTCTTAACCACAGATTAGAAGAGTCGTATGACTGACGTACTTGTGACTAACCGTTCAGTAATTTTTATAGAGATCCGAAGTACATAGCATACCATAAAAACATCCACTTCCCTTAACCATCTACTGGATGTATAAGACTTTAAGACACTCAAAGTTGAAACAAGCTGATAGGCCCATAATGAAACGACCGTACATAATAGGAATATTTTAATAACCGTAAGGAACAATTTAACAATACAAACGAACCGAAACAACTCATATGTCCCTGTTTAAGAAGTGAATGTTTTTATAGAGACGATCAACTTTAAACGGACACGTCATTAAAGACAGTGAGAGTTCTCTTTCCACTAATGGAACAATCTTAGTATTGTTCATAGTCCTTTAACGGTTTTCCAAAAGTCTTTGGTTCTATATAAAAGTAAAAGGAGGAGGGTTTGATAACGTGACTCTCTGGTGGAAGGAAACGTTCGTAAGAATCCACTTTGATTCCTCAGAACTCTCTTTACGTTTCTTTATAGGAACTAGTCTTAAATGTCGCTAAATCAGATTTTCCTTGACCGTGACAGATACTTATTTCCAAAAAAACACGTTTAATTCTTACATTTGAAGTTTAAGTCCGACCGGGGAAGAAGTCATAAATCCAGTAAGAAGTTAGATTGATATTTACAAACTCTTTCTTTGTGTTCTTCTTGGAGTCATTAAACTTAATTTATTATCGTCTCTTTCAACAGTCCATCTATTTCTTCCTCTGTGTTATAGATTACTAATTCCTGTTACAAGAGTTTGACTGTTTATCTTTTAGGTCGTTTGAACATGTATTGATTATAATTTTAGTGTAGACTTTGGACTATTACCTTGTCTTATAGGATGATATAGACCAACGTAACTAAGCATTCAATTACTAGAAAGACTACAAAAATTCTACCTTTATAAAGTTCGGATGAAGAACTTTAAATAAACTAAACTTACTCACAAGAGTTGATCCAGCAGTATGATAAGTCCAAAAGGACTACAAAACTTAACTCGTGTTCAGAAAGGAAGAGTCCCCTTTTCTTAGAGGTACTTCTCTACTCGAAAAGACCTGTGTCGTAATTGGAACACTGTAGGGTACTCAGACAAAAGAAGGTTCACTTGAAGACTTGCAGACTTGGGAACGATCCACTTCGCTACCGTCGGGTCTCCCGCATGTCTCGTACCTAAGTTTATTATACGATAATGATGTGTAGATGAAAAACTTTAAAAGTTTTAATTTCTTAAAAAAAAATTAAATTTTTTAAAATGTAAACGTAATCTCATGTTAACAAAATGTTACAACACAATCAAAGACGCCACGTTACTTCACTCAGTCGATATACGCGTGTATATATGGGAGGGAGAACTTGGAAGGAAGACGGGGGGCGGTGAGGTGGGGAGATCCAGCAGTGTCGCAACTCGAGGGACGTGATGTGTCATCGAAGGGTGGTCGACAGATAAAGTGTGTGTCGTCAGATATATGCGGTTATGAGAGGGTAAACAGGGTGGGAAGGAAAGGGGTAGACGCAGGTGTACAGACAAAAACTGTAGACACAGAAATAAGGACGGGACGTTTATCCAAGTAGACATGGTAAAAGATCTAAGGTGTATATACGTAAGTATATACTATAAATAAAAAGAGAAAGGTTGAATGAAGCGAGACATACAGTCTGAAATCCAGGTAGGTGCAGCGATGTTTACTAGGTCAAACAAGGAAAATTACCTACTCATTATAAGGTAGTATAAGCACACGCTGTAGAAAAATAGATAAGTATACAACAACCTGTAAATCCAACGAAGGTTCAGGACCGATAGCATTTGTCACGACGACACTTATAACCCCATGTACTGTTGTGTGGGTGAAAATTGGTAGTCATGTATCCCTTTCTTTCTGGTTCTTCGATGTAGAGAAACGACCGGTTTTCATCTCTTTTCCCTCTTTGACTACCTTCTTTAAAAGTGTATAACTACATACCCCTTTAGTAGGACCGGATGTGTACTAAATTTTTTGAAATACCATTGATCGACTTTATTAATACTTATCTCTGTGTCTACAGTTCAGAAATACGATTCAACGGTTTTATCGAGTCAATCCTCTCACAATCTGATGTCTAGATTTCCAGGAACCAAGTTAGGGTCCGAAGTCGTTCAACGTGAAATCCCCGAAGGGACCACTAAGTCTACCATTTCTTAGACCGATGTTACGCCCTCTGGACCCAAACTAGAGACCCAACCCTTCTAAGGGACCTCCTCCCGTACCGTTGGATAAGGTTATAAGAAAGGACGTCTTAGGGGTACCTGTCTCCACGGACCTCCCGATGTCAGGTACCCCAGCGTTTCTCAGCTTGTACTGACTCTTTGATTCGTGTCTTGTGCACGATTGCTCTTATTGAACAGACACCGGACAGTTTACCAAGATTAAATTGGTAATTTCATTTCTTACGTAAATTTTTGGTTTTATCACATTGACACAAAGTCCGTAGGTTTTACCTCGTTCCACCGGCAACACCTACGCCAAAGTCTGTACAAGGACATAGTGGCTCTTGGACTGAAAAGGCTTGAGATTGTTTGCGTTCCTGTGGTGGTCGTAAGAGCTTTATTGCGGACAATCGTCAACGGTCGACGGTGGAATTCCAGAGTTCCAGAGACCATTGACACGTTGGTAAAGATTAGGGTGAGTTAGGAATGAATTGTTTGTACCCATGTAGGAGTATCAAGATCATTATTTGGAACTATTTGTTGAGTACATCGGTTGACATGGAACGTCAAAAGTGGTAACACTTGGAGGGACTAAAACATCAGACCCCCTTGTGTTAAGTCCACGAAGAATTTAGACACAGAGGACCCGACGTCCGGAGTTAAACCGACCTTATTTTGTAAAACAAGAAGGATGTCTAATAACTACGAAAGATAGTCGTTTACCTTTGTTTTCGAAGAGAGATCAAACGGACTCAGATTGGAAAGGACTTAAACCTTTAAATCTGGTCGTTGTACACAGTCTTATCTAAGTCTCTAATTTTAGTTTAACGAAGTGACTGAAGACCAGAGAGGATGGATGAAACGTCAAAAAAAAAAAATATCCGAGGTAGGGGGTCCATGTGCACCATAAGTAAGATGTGTTCCACTTTCTGATAAGGTGAAACCTTTTCAAAAACTGTTACATCAGTTCTTTCAGTCGATACGATCAAAGGTCACCAAGGGTTTCACAACAGGGACCTCATCGTCGTAGTCGTGGTGTGCCCTGGAAGACCCTTACACAATCTTCACGTCAGAGTCCAGGTTAAGGTCTAACTGACTTAGTCTTTGAGACCGCCACCCCGGTTATTAGACACAAAAAAGTTCGGACCGTCCACCACGGTTACACTCGCTTTCAAACTTTTGTGTCTAAATTCCACTTTTTTTAGGTGTGTTGGACGTCGTCTCTGGGAGGTTATGTGAATTTTTTTATACCAGTCAGAATAAGTTACCGTTGTAGAGTCTTCATGTTATTGATAAAAGTATTCTGATACGGAAGTAGAACACCTGGAAATTCTTTTATTGAGTTCTTTATACTCTAGTAACACTTTTTATCTTTCGTGATGGGTTATTTTATATCGGTAAAAACAATTACATCGATAAGTACATTTTGTAAAATTTTCCACCTGATTACTGAACAGGATACAAGATACCTGTATACTGAACAAGATAAGAAAATTATTACATAAAAGAAAGAAATTTAACTTAATATCGACTAAATGTTACAACACAATTAAAGACGACATATCTTTTTACTAAGTAAATGTGTACATATCCGTACGAGAAGGTATAAGAAAAGGTAATACTAAATAGAGTCCGATAATTTATCAAAGGAGACGTTATGTCATCGTGGAACAGGAAATGGTCAAGACGCATATTATACAAACATAGACAATTAGGGTCTTCGCGGGAGGAGGGGAGGGGGTAGGAAACAGAGGGAGTCGTTGATGTTTAGACAGGAGATACAGAGACTCAGACAAAGGACAAAGTATATATTCATATATCAAAGTAATCATTATATAAAAGGTAAAATGTCTTCTCTTCTGACTCATGAGTCTTCCATATATCGAATAGAGTCCGGGACCAGGCGAGTTTACTTCCTGATCCTAAACTTAGGGTCGTTGGAGTAGGGTCTCTGAACGGACGGTTAGTACGACGACTCGTTGATGTAATATTGAGACGTACTGATTAATTATAATATAATTTGTCTAGGTGGTTCATATAGATTAGTTAAAGGATACCGACCTTTAAATGAATAAAGTAAAAAAGATAATAATTTATATTAAGTTACTAATAAGAGTTAGTATGGAGTAACTTGTGGAAGTTTAAAAAGTTTCGTTTGACAGAGTTTTACCTTGATAACTCAATTTGTCGGATAACAACTACATAAAAGTTTAAAGGGACGTTAAATAAGATAGTTGTCATATCATATATTCCCACGAGAAAAGAAATGAGAAAACTTTGGTACCCTAGAATAAAAAACAGAAAACGGTTACTTCATTTTCTACCATTGAGACCTGGAAGTAGTGAAAAATAAATTCCCGTCTCATAAAAGGTGTCCGAGTAACTGGTAAATATAAATAAAAAGAATTAACAGGTGAATACATGACCTAGATGAAATTTTTTAATTTAAAAGTGAATTTGATCTGGTATGTATATCTTTTCCTTTGTTTAACAGGTATACCTCGAGATACTTCAAAGTATTTCTCTTGAGTATATTGACGTAGTTCTATTTGTTTGTTCGTTTGTTATACTTGTCGAAGGTCCTTCAGGGAAACGTAGGAGGAACTAGTGGTAGGTGGAGGGGGTTTCCATGGTATACGTAAGATTTGTCCCTATAACGGGGGTTTGCCAACTTTTAACCAAAAACCTCCCTCGTATGGAATGAGATGAAAATCCATTTCGTTTCTATAGGTACATGGTGCATTTGTTTATGTATCACAGAGACCCGACAATTTCATAGAATCTCCTCCACTATTACTTTTTCACCCAACTCCTTGTTGTGTGACAGGACTAAGACTTCAAAGCAGACGAAACTTTAAACAGTTTTAGAACCGGGTGAAGAATTTGACCCTACAAGAGAAAGAAAACTAAACATTCTCAGAAATGTGTAAGGACCTGAAGGAACCACCGAGTCTGACATTTCTTTGACGGACGTTACGACCTCCACGGTCTCTGCGTCCAAGCTAGGGACCCAGTCGTTCTATGGGACCTCTTCCCGTACCGTTGGGAGAGGTCATGAGAACGGACCTCTTAAGGTGTCTCCCCGGATGCCTCGATGTCAGGTGCCCCAACGTTTCTCAGTCTGTACTGACTCACTGATAGTAAAAGTGCAATGTGTAATTCCTATACTTATAGAACAATATACCTCCACTTATTAAGAAAGATTAAACCGGGAAACTGAGAATCAGCGGTAACGACAAAGAAAAAAAACCATGTCTTCAAAGTTACAAAGTAAAATAACATAGAAAACGGAACTACAAAGACCCTTTCGATAAAGACTAAGGGACTTCGTGTCCGTGTGTCATCTGATGAGAGACTTAATCCAAACACTTTAGGTTTCCTATCGACGCCGATCACCACGGAACCCTCGGTGAACAGAGAGAATTGTCCTTCTCAGGGACAGATGATACCTGGACTCATCTCACACAACGTATCTCCGTCGGACCTGTAGTAAATCTTACCTAGGGACGGTGTATTCGCCCGTAAGACGGTCCACTCCACTCGTGTCGGCCTTTCTGGTCTCCAGTAATACCCAACGTCCCGACTCCCAACTATACACTGTTCGATCACTTCACCGACAACCTCAGACTTACGAACACAAGGGGATTTTAGGTATGTCACTTTTGGATTACAGGACTCACAAGCATAGACCTCCACCCCAAACCACCCCAAAGCTCCTACCTTTATCTTATCTTAAACACGGAAACGTTTTCTCCGGGGTTTCTCGGTCGGGGGCGGAAGGCGGTGTACTCCTTTGTGCGTTCCTCCACAGTCGTCGAGTCTTCTCCCGGGGTGGGCGGTGCGACCGAGGGACTGGAACCTGAAAGTCGAAGGTCTTGACATTCCTTATGTGAGTAACAAATACTCAGTGAGTCACGTACCATAAAACAATGTAGTCGGGTACCTGATTCTGTGTTCGTAACGAGTGTAGTTCCCGCGACGTCAGACTGTAAAGGTCGTCCCAGGAATGGTTCCTCGTGTTTTGGTCACGTAGAACATGGACTTAACAGACTCATCAAAATAAGACAAGTCAACAAGTGCGTAAGTAGGTAAATCAGTAAGTGAGTCAAAGTCAAAAAAATATCTCAATAAAGACCACTGACAAACACAAAAATGCATGTTAACATTTGTGTAATCGTTAAATCGCTTCACGGCGAATGATTCTATGTTTCACACTCCGTCCTTAGACCTACTAAAGAAATATACTAGTCGGTCAATAGTGTTTTAATTAATACTGTATTAACTAGGAAAAGGTCGACCAAACTTTATGACAAGAAACAGAATATGTTTACCCACCTGATTTGACACGGACAGAGATCTCGAAATCAAATCTGGGTGTGACGGACGAGAAAAATAAATACAGCACCCTAACACAAATTAAATGGAAAAGTTAATCCCTTCTCTACTAGTTTAATATTCTTACTCTACAAGGGAAGATTCTATGAGTATAGAGAGACAAACAAAGTTCATCAGGAAATCCAGAAAATATTTTTAGGATATCAAAAGAAGTCTATCCAAGATTTGTAAAAGTTTTATCCGAATAGGGGATCCAGACACGACAAAAGGGAGGATAAATAATTATTATAATAAAAGGGGTCATACAGGAGAATAACTAACACCTAGTACCTGAATAAGTTAAAATTTTTAACAGAAAAAACTTAAATCCAGAAATAACCTAAGAAGTAATTTATAAACGGCAAAGATTATTTACAAACAATCAAATGATACATTTTACCTCCTTCCATCTGATCCCGGGACCGGGAGGACGGACTGGTGGGGAGCAGAGATGTTATCAGAACTCTTGTCGGGGAAGTCTCCCGGTGAAATGAGGAGTTTTTAGTTCCGAATCTTTGATCTCTTTCTTCGTTGGTCTAGTGGACAAGCGGAGAAGAAATTAACGTGTATATAAAGAATAAAACAGTGTACCATCAATAAGTCACCTATAAATAACTGTATTTCTTATTTTTCAATTACTTATTAATACGATGGATCATGAAGGTTTCCGATAATTTTACCACCATTTTTGTATAGAAGTAGAAAAGAGACTGAAGTTTCACTTTCGAAGATCATTGGTCTTCAAAGTAGTGTTTCACAACAGAATAACAAACTTCATCTATAAAAAATCTTAAGGTAAGTTCTTAGAGGATAAAAATAGGATAATTTTCAAAATATTCCTTACCTATAATTTAAAATATTGCCGAAATCACTGTAGATAGTTTTATTAGTACACAAAAGAAGAACCCAGAAAGTTCCAATGTTTCCCAGAATGACTCGATTGATAGGAAGGTCAGGACTTATCTTGACGAACTAGTACCATAAGACAATAAACTGACACGAGAACTTATACGTTACGGTTAAAGAATATATAAAAAAAGAGTTTATTATAACGGAATATTAAAAGGAAAATACTTTACAAATAAACAAACAGTTTAAAACCCTAGTCCCAATACGACCGAATCACCACCCACTGAGACTCAGCAGTAGTCTTAGTGGAGATCACTGAATCATTTTATATCCACGGAGTCGTGTTGTCTTTAATGCGAAGAGACTAAATAGAAAGACAAACTTAGAAATTGTCAGGTCATGAAAACGAAAGGAGAATAGGGGGCAAGGGAACTAACCAATCAAATGATGGAAGTCAAAATGAGGCAATCATCACATTCTTATGTATAAAAGGAGACAATACGTTGATCAACCTAGGATACTACAAGAGTATTAACAATCAAAGATTTATACTACGGTAACACTGAAGTAAAGGTACAACTAGGTTCTCAATGAATCCTCTCCCGAAATTTTGAAAGTTCACTAAAAATTTTTCCAAAGGAAAGATTAAAACCATGATTAAAAGTCAAAATAAAGTGACACCAGGTTCTTACACTGGATACATCTAAAGTAAAAAACCTTAAATTACTCCAGACGAAACAAGTATTTTATGTCATTTAAAAATACTTTTAATTCAATCATAAATTTTTCTAATGTAGATGACCATTCAAAAAAAAAAGGTCCTTTGTACTCAAAATAAAAATGTCATACATTGTAGTATAAGACGTCGGAAATTGTTGAAAGGGATAAAGGAAAAAAAGTTTTGGCAAAAGGATTTGTAAATGAAAAACAAGAGAAAAATTTAATGTGAATAAAAAATTAACCTCCTTTTGATGAAATGTTACAACACAACCAGTAAAATTCAAGTCGTGTATTATGTGTAGTTATGTATTAATAATTTGATTTGAGTTATTGATATAGTAGTTACAGAAGAAACAAAAATAAAAAAACGGAAGAAGTAAAAAGTTTCTGCCCTTCAATGAAATCGGAGGGTAGTGATAAATTAAAAAATAAAAAGAACGAAAACAAAAATTAGTCCGTGTAATTCAACTGTGTGTACTAAAAACTTTGGAGGATCCTATTAAGTAATAGGATGATTAAAAGTCAAAGATGTCTTTTTGATTCTTAGCAGATACGGAGACGACACAGTGAATTGCGTGTCAGAGATCCTCGACATAACTAGACGTAATACTTCTTTCGAGAGGTGTATTAAAAGTTCTCTACTTAGAGAAGACTATAAATTATTAAGTACGAAATTAGAATTGAAAGGAATTGACGAAGGGAAAGAGAAACGTAAACATGGTGTGGAAACCAGTAAATAAATAAATAAAAAGTTCAAAGTCAAATAAGAAAAGAACTTCGAATTAAGAATACTTCCTTCTTGTTCGTTAAGACGTGTACGCAACGGAATCCCACTGACGTAGTCACAGAAGGCAACAATTTAGTTATATAAGTTGTTTGTAGAAGGTGTATGTCGTTTCAATGTATCATGAAAAGTCCTTTCTTTAAATTTTTAGTTTATATCTTTATAAAACGTATTATCTCTATTATGACTACCAAAAAAAGGTAAAGTAAAAATAAATAAATAAAAAAATCCGGTACGACACTTCGAACATCCTAGAATAAAGGGACTGGTCCATAGCTTGGACCCGGGTAGTTACTTCCGTAACTTAGGATTGGTGATCTGGAGGTCCCTTAAGGACTTCTATAATGACTAACAAACTACGATGATGAGTCTGTAATACTCGTAAAAAATGTGTTAAGAATTAGGAGCACGATTTTTAGATTTATTGACACATCAAAATCTTAGGCAAAGATTTATTTAAAGTCATCAATAAGGTCGATGAAAAGTCGTTTCTGTCAATTAGATGTCTGAAAGGTCTAGACTTCCGTTTGGCGGAATTTCTCTCATAGTCAGAGTTGTGAATTGTCTGCCAAGTAAGGTGTTCAGGGATTAAGTCTCTCATTACGGTGTGTGGATTTCATTTTTTACAGGTTAGAAAGTGTTGTCTAATTCTTATAATAACTTTTTTTTCGATCTGATGTCACTGGTTTTTGCAACGTATTCCGTGTGTCAAAGTTCCTCTGTCGGGTCTATTCCCTCGTAAGATTGTTTTTGGTTGTGATCGTATCTTCTATGCTTAACTTTTACCCAGTCTCTCAAATTTGCGAACTTACTACTAAGGTTCAACGGTAAAGTGAGACAGAGTACAAATCCTGCAAATTGTTTAGCGTTAGTAGGTGAGGGGAGTCGGACACTTTACAATTTAGGTGGGTCCTCTCCCGGTCTTGGAGGGACTCGGGGTTCGAGACGACAGAAAATCAACGAGTCTTTTGATTCGTCGTCGTGTCGCAAGAGGTAGAATTTTATGGCGAACGTTAAGACACGCGTAGACAGACCTTTACACAGTAAAGGTCGAGATAAAACCCGGACCAAAATTTTAAAATCCACGTCTAAACCGTTTGTGGGATGAGAACCCGTGAGAAATGACGAGGAAGGTGACATGGTTGGAGAGAGAACCCGTGCCTCCCACAAAAAAATCACAACCAACATGGTCCCTCCACCTTGGTCCGTAGACCAACCCTGGTTAGAACGGTAAAAAAAAGTGGGAAATCTGATTGAAAGTAGATCAACATAAACAAAAACTAATGTCGGGTATCAACTTAAATCAAAAACCGAGACAGAAAACGAAAGTCATTTATTTATACAAGATTCACATATAAAAACCAGTTGTATTATACACACTACAAATAGGAAAATGATGTAAAATTTATAAAGGAGAACTAAAGAAAAAACAACTTGAAAAGATAAAAGATTATACGAAAAACACAAGAAAGAGGGAAACTTACAACCTTTGATAAAAATTTTCAAGATCCTTCATAAGATTCACTAGCGACAACAAGTCAGTGATTCAACACAGGCTGAGAAACGCTGGGGTACCTGACGCCGTGCGGTCCGAAGGAACAGGAAGTGGTAGAGGGTCTCAAACGAGTTTAAGTACAAGTAGTTCAACCACTACGACAGACTGGTAGAGTAAGAAACGGCAGAAGAAGAGAAAAACGAAAGTTAGATTTACAGGGATTTGAAAATAAAGCCCAAGGAAAATGATTGACTTTATTCAATCATTTTTAATTCAGAGATATAAAGGTTTCACAACAATCAGACAACCGGGACGATTGTAAAAGAATTCAGATACATCATGTGTAAAAAGTTTTCGATGAACATAAAGAATTTTATTATGGACGATACAAGTCCAATGATAATTAGAACGTTTTGTTAAAGTTTACATACATGGGACAAATCAGTATATCAAAAACTGACGAATGTAAGAACAAAAGTCAAGAAGATAAACGATTTTAATGACGTCCACCGAAAACAAAAAGAGAGAGAGACAAATGAACCTTCAACAATTATAAAAGAAGACTCTCGAACTCGACCTCTCGAACTCCTTCGTTCACTTGTACCTTTCAGGTCGTTAAGTCTTCCTACTCGTCCACCCCTTTCGTACAACCGCCATCCGTCACGTCTGTACCAAGGAGTAGAGACAGACCAAAGAGACTCAAACAACTTAGACGTCTTAGTCCCTGGGAATAAGACCTAGACAGAAGTGACCTTAGGACACAGTCCGACAGAAGAATTCCAAGATCACAGACAATGACAGAGACTGAGGTACAGAGAAAACTGTCCCACAGGAAGGTCCGAACACCCGCTGAGTCGAGAAGACTTCCTCTTGAAAAGAAGGAGAGGGACGACTAAATAAGTCGGGAGTACGGAGTTTTATTTCTATATCACAACCCTGAAGGGACCACCAGGTTACCAATTTTCAGGAAGAACGTTACGTTCCCAATAACCAAACTAGGGGCCAGTCCCTTGATTCTAGGGTATGTGGTGTCTTGTTGAGTCGGGTACTCGGAGTTGATGACTCAGGTGAGTGGTGTTGATCTTAGCCATACAGTGTTGTTTTCTAGGGTACCTTGTGCTGCTTCTAGGACGTAGGACGTTGATTCTGGACTACATTGGTTCATTTATTTATAAAATTTTTTTCTATGGTACAGAAAGGGTTCTTTAGACCTCTTGGTGAATATCTGAGACCTCAAGATCAATTCATGACTCATACACCTACTTTTACACAAGTTAAACTTACCGCTAAATAACGTGTCAAGTCAAGTCAGTGAGTCACCACAGACTGAAAAACACTAGGGTGTTTGACGTCGTGCGGTCCGGAGGGATAGGTAGTGGTTGAGGGTCTCGAAAGAGTTTGAGTACAGGTAGCTCAACCACTACGGTAGGTTGGTAGAGTAGGAGACAGTAGTAGAAGAGGAGAGTGGAAGTTAGAAAGGGTCGTAGTCTCAGAAAAGGTTACTCAGTCAAGAAGTGTAGTCCACCAGTTTCATAACTTCAAAGTCGAAGTCGTAGTCAGGAAGGTTACTTATAAGTCGTGACTAAAAGAAGTCCTACTTGACCAACCTAGAGGAACGTCAGGTTCCCTGAGAGTTCTCAGAAGAGGTCGTGGTGTCAAGTTTTCGTAGTCAAGAAGCCACGAGTCAAAAGAAATATCAAGTTAAGAGTGTAGGTATGTACTGGTGTCCTTTTTGGTTTCGAAACTGATCTGCCTGGAAACAATCGTTTCATCACAGAGACAAAAAATTAGACGACAGATCCAACCAGTAACGAAAAGAAGGTTCCTCGTTCGTAGAAAATAAAAGTACCGACGTCAGTGGTAGACGTCACTAAAACCTCGGGTTTTTGTATTTCAGACTGTGACAAAGGTGA
>SJYO01045292.1:5112917-5221568 GCA_006410555.1 Capra ibex | reverse complement strand
ATTTACGACCTCTCCCACACCTCTTTTCCCTTGGAAGAATGTGACAACCACCCTTACGTTTGATGATGTCGACGATACCTCTTGTCAACCTCTAAGGAATTTTTTGACCTTTATCTTGACGGTATGCTGGGTCGTTAGGGTGACGACCCGTATGTGTGGTTCCTTTGGTCTTAACTTTCTCTGCGTACATGGGGTTACAAGTAACGTCGTGACAAATGTTATCCGTCCTGTACCTTCGTTGGATCTACAGGTAACCGTCTGCTTTCCTATTCTTTCAACACCATGTATATGTGTTACCTTATAATGAGTCGATAACTTTTCTTACGTCAACTTAGTCAAGATTACTCCATCTACTTTGACTTCGGATAATATGTCTCACTTCCTTCAGTCTTTCTTTTCGTGGTTATGTCATATGATTGTGTATGTATCCCTTAAATCTTTCTACCATTACTACTGGGATATACACTCTGTCGTCTTCTCTGTGTCTACATTTCTTGTCTGAAAACCTGAGACACCTTCTTCCGCTCCCACCCTACTAAACTCTCTTATCGTGACTTTGTACATATAATGGTATACGTTTTGTCTAGCGGTCAGGTCCAAACTACGTACTTTGTCCCGAGAGTTTCGGCCACGTGACCCTGTTGGGTCTCCCTACCCTACCCCTTCCTCCACCCTCCCTCCCAGTCCTACCCCTCGTGTACATGTGGGTACCGACTAAGTATAGTCACATACCGTTTTTGCTGATATTATAACATTTCATTAATCGGAGGTTAATTTTATTCATTTAATTTTTTTATTTTTGTTTGTTTTTTATCGTATTAATTGTTCAAACAATATTATCTAGTTTTCTGTTATATATCAAAAAATACTGTGAGTACTTTAAGGTTGTGTTGATAGACTCTTCGACACTATTGACTTTTCTCTTAAGTAATTCCACTCTCAAAAAATTGAATTTTATATTTTTATCGTTATCGAAAGAGTATACGGTAGTTATTGATTAATCTTAGCTTTTATCCCCCTTTTCGTGATAAATTTATCATAGTAGTGGTTTTTTAACATGAGTTTATTGTTATTATTCTCTTTTACTACTGAAATCTTATTCTTTTCGATTTTTTTTAATTTATTTTTTATTTAATTTTTCTTTATTTTAAAATAATCTCCTGTATTTATAGATTTATTTTCCTCTCTGTATGGTGGTAAGACTTACTCTTCTGATTTATCTTATTATAATATAATAAATAATTCTACAGTTTAAAAGGTTTCAGTTTTGTATCTAAATTGTGTAATGGTTAATTTCGTCGTTCTCAAGGAAGAATTTTTAAGTTATGGATTTTTCGATTAAGATTCCATATATAACTCTTGTAAAAGTGTTTGATGAACTTTTGAACATTTAGATGGATTTTTTAGTTGTACAACCGGCTATAAAGTATAGTCACCCATTTTTCATTAACTTGATAAGTTAATGACTATGACTCTGTTAAATTTTTAGGGAACTTTTTCATCAGGGGGAGTATTGAGAACATCCGAAGTCTATGTTGTTTGGCATCATTTAGTTTTGTCCCACCATAACTCTCGGCCTTTTATTTGAGTGTGTAGATGTCAGTTAATCGGAAGTTGTTTCTTCCGTCCTATATTTTACCCTTTCGCAGAGAGTCGTTTACCACGGCCCTTTCCACCTGTCGACGTACATTTCGTCACTACAATCGCGTGTGGAATGTGACGTAAGTTTTCCCGAATTTGTTTCTGTGCTGTGGTACTTTAAGGATCTTCGCTCGGATCCGTTTTACAAGAAACCGTATTTAGTATGGTCACAAAAGAATCCAGTCAGAGGGTTCCGTTATCGTTATTTTTTTATTTGTTTACTATACATTAATTTAAATGTCCGAAAAGTGTCGTGTCCTTTGGTAATTTTTTGTTATCGATTTACTTTTCCGGTGGATACTGTGTCCTCTTTTATAAGCGTTTACTACACCGTCTGTTCCCGAATTAGAGGTTTCCTATTTTTGTCGAGTGTGTTGATTTATTGTTGTTGTTTTGTTTGTTGGTTTGACTTTTTGCCCGTCTTCTGGAATCACTTGTAAAGAGGTTTCCTCTTTATGTCTACCGGGCGTCCGTGCACTTTTCTACGAGTTGCAGTTTTGATGTTACTCCATGGTGGAGTGTAGTCAGTCTTATCGGTAGTAATTTTCTAGATGTGTATTGTTTAGGACTTCTCCCACGTCTCTTTTCCCTTAGGAGGATGTAGTAACCACTCTTATATGTAATCTTGTCGGTAACACCTTTTGTCATACCTCTACGGAGTCTTTTGATTTTTATCTTAATGGTATACTAGGTCGTTAGCGTGAGGACCCTTATATAGGTCTGTTTGACGTTAAGTTTTTCTATGTACAAGAACAACTACATACCGTTTTGGTTATGTTATAACATTTCATTAATCGGAGGTTAATTTTATTTATTTAAATTTAATTTTTTATTTTTATTTTATTTTGTTATTAAAATGTGTAATTTTTTTATTTTTTTATTATTAGTGTCATTTTTTTATTTATTTTCTATGTACACGATCAGTGTTCTCGGGTTTGTACCTTTGGTAGATTTGCAGGTAGTTGTCTACTTACTTATTTATACACTATACACATGTGTGTTACTTTATAATGAGTTGGCATTCTTTCTTGTTTTGTTACGGTAGACGTTGTTGTGCCGACGTCGGTTTCTAATAGTATGATTCACTTCGGTTAGTCTTTCTCTTTCTGTTTATGGTATACTATAGTGAATATACACGTTAGATTTCGTACCTTGTTTGTTTGGATAGACATTTTATCTTCGTCTGAGTGTCTGTCTCTTGTCCGAACACCAACAGCTCTCTCTCTAACCCCAACCATCTATGTTTGATAATGTAAATCCTACTTATTTGTCGTTCCAGGACTACATATCGTGTCCCTTGATAATAGTTACAAGACACTATTTGGTATTACCTCTTCTTCTAATTTATTTCTAACATATATATATCCTCTCACTTTTTCAACCGAATTTCGAGTTGTAAGTCTTTTGCTTCTAGTACCGTAGACCAGGGTAGTGAAGTACCCTTTATCTACCCCTTTGTCGTCTTTGTCACAGTCTGAAATAAAGAACCCCGAAGTTTTAGTGACGTCTACCACTGACGTCGGTACTTTAATTTTCTGCGAATGAGGAACCTTCTTTTCAACACTCGTTGGATCTATCGTATAAGTTTTCGTCTCTGTAATGAAATGACTGATTCCAGGCAGATCAGTTCAGATACCAAAAAAGTCACCAGTACATACCTACACTCTCAACCTGATACTTCTTTCGACTCGTGGCTTCTTAACTACGAAAACTTGACGCCACAATCTCTTCTGAGAACTCTCAGGGAACCTGAAGTTTCTCTAGGTTGGTCGGGTAAGACTTCCTCTAGTCGGGACCCTAAAGAAACCTTCCTTACTACGATTTCGACTCTGAGGTCATGAAACCGGTGGAGTACACTTCTCAACTGAGTAACCTTTTCTGAGACTACGACCCTCCCTAACCCCCGTCCTCCTCTTCCCCTGTTGTCTCCTACTCTACCGACTTACCGTAGTGTCTGAGCTACCTACAACTCAGACTCACTTGAGGCCCTCAACCACTACCTGTCCCTCCGGACCGCACGACGCTAAGTACCCCAGCGTTTCTCAACCTGTACTGACTCACTGACTTGACTTGACTTGACTAAATATATCGACTCAGTGAAACGACATACCATCCCTAACCGTGTTGAGACATTTTGTTAACATGAAGTTATTTTTTTAACAGGAAGATGAAGTGTCTCGTGTACCTTAATTTAGGATCTACTCAAACATCTAATTTACTTAAGAGGTTTAATATTTTCATGACTTACTTTAATATCCTTTTAAAAAATAGAAAGAATGTTCTACTTTTATCGGAAGGATTTGATGAGGGGGAAGTGTTTCTCTTTCCTGTCGTTTTTTATCGTTTTGGTTGTTGTTTCTTTTGTATTTCCTCCACAAACTATGTACGCCGGATTTTTACTTTTTATATACACACCGATTTTTCGGTGACGAGGACGACGATTCAGCGAAGTCAGCACAGGCTGAGACACGCTGGGGTCTCTACTGTCGGTGTCCTTTTCAAATTTTTTCAATTTCTTTTTCAATTTCAATTTTCGGATCTTTGTTTTAACTTTTTTTATTGATTTCGTCTAAATTCTCCGTTTAATAATTACTTCCTATATATCTTTCTCGAAGAGAGTTAGTTATTTTTATTAAATTATTTTAATACTCGTTTACTATAGTTGTCCTTTAAGTTCTTCTCATTCGTATGTACTCTTTATTAGTATACTTTTCGAGTCAGAGTAATATTGGTTCCTTTACGTCTCTTTGTGTTCTTGTACTTTTTTGGAGGGAAAAGTTTAACCTTTTTACTCTTTATAAAAATTTTATAGTTACAAAGTTCACGACTGTTCTTTCGTTCGTGAGAGCGTATGATGATCTCTGTACGATACGTTATAAAAAATTTCCGTTAAACGGTTATAAAACCTTCAATTTTACAAATAAAGAACCCGGGTCTTTCAGTAAAGATACGAAATAGGAACTCATTTACGTATCCTACGAGTAACTTCGTAATAAAAGTTATTATTTTTTCTCTTATTTTTATTTATTAGTATATTAGGATGATATGTTATGGTAGTACACCGATAATTTTTGTTACTTCCATTAGGAGAAGACCGTCCATTTCTAGAAGTCACATATTGAAGAACGTTTTTATTTTTTCTGTCAGTGTGTTGTTTACATACAATACTTGTATGGAATTCCTTCCCTCTCCCACTACGTTTACTCGAGTATACATTGATTTACGTACTTTTTCTTTCCTTCCTACTTGTATCGAAAACGTCGATAAGAGTATTATTTTTCCTTCCCTTTTTCCTGTCTCCTTCTCCGATCAGTATTGGGTGAGTAAGGTGTGTAACCGAATCATGGTCAACTATCCGCGATCGTTTCGAGATGAAATAGTTCTACGTAGTTGGAACGATGATAAGAACAATTTTTGGATGATAACGTCTAAGGAAGAACGGTTCCCTCCGTCATTCCAGATATAACATATTCTTGATTTTGTTTTACTAAACTGAGTGTAAAATTACTGTGTAGTCTTTACAGTACGGACACCCACAAACCTATAAACCTATAAATATATATAGGTTTATTTGCAACCCCGAAGGGTCCACCGAGTCACCATTTCTTAGGTAGACGGTTACGTCCTCTACGTCCAAACGGGGGACCAAACCCTTCTACGGGACCTCTTCCTTTACCGCTGGGTGAGATCATAGGAACGAACCCTTTAGGACACCTGTCCACTCGGACTGTCCAATGTCAGGTACCCACCCCACCCTCCCCCCCCCCTCGCAACATTTTCTCAGTCTGTCCTGGATCTCCGATTTGTTGTTGTTCTGTTGATTTGTTGTTATTGTTTTATTTACAACTGGACTTTTGAGTGGTACCCATCAATATTAGACTAAAATGAGTACCGGTATAAAATGTTTGATAAAGAGTTTGAAACTAAAACCTCAAAGGGGGTTTCGATCTACGTTAGTACCTTTTATACGGAAAGAACACTCCCACGTAAACAAAAACTCTTCGTCGGTCTTCCATAAACCTTGGTTCGGACCAACCCCTCAAACCCCTATTGAGACGACCACTGAGGAGGACCGAAATTTCGACCACTACAGGCCTACCTAAATTACTTCTTTCACTCCCCCACTCGACATGACCATAGACTCCCTTCTTCCCAGTAAGACTCGTCTCCCTTTCCACTCACTCTTTAGGAACGCAATCCACACTCTCCGACACAAACTCCTTCTCCTTCTTCCAGGAACTCCTTGTCCCTGTCCCGAGTAGCTCTCCCACCAAGACATCGTGGAACTGTACACTTGACTGAATCCTAATTTTTCTAGTACAACCAACAATTGACTCTTCTCTTACTTCCCCGACTTCGCAAGGGCGGGGTGTTCGACGACCGATTATACAACCCAAGGGTCCCTTTGAGAGAGTAAAACCTGGGTGGGTCTAGGTTTGTCCTTCGGGTCGTGACCCGGCAGACAAACGAAACCTGTTTTGGTACGGAGTGTGGGTCACTGGAAGTACTTGGGGTAGGAAGTTTTGTGAGTCTTCTTTCAGTGTGACTCGGTTAGAACGACAACAAAGTCTTACGGTTCATACTTATTCTTTCTCGCTCCAAATTAAGTACGTTTGTAAATAAACCGTTAAATACAGGTTTAATAGATCAATGTTGAACGACTTGACAAAAACAATATACACCCTCATTTTTAGAGACCCCTACTTGGTCTTTATAGACCCGAAATGAACATCCCGAGACCCTGATGGACCCAGATTGCCTTTGTACCATAGCGTTGACTATTCAGAAAATGGTCGTCCCCGGTGTCCCTAACTCTGTACGTCGACATGGACTTCGAAAATTTTAGGGACTGTTACGAACTATAAGGAAACTAATATAAAAGACTGTAGGACAAGACCTAAATCGTTTCAACCTGGTACTGTAGTGACTCTTTCACGATATCGATCTCTAGAGACGGCGACGACGACGACGATTCAGTGAAGTCAGCACAAGATGAGACACGCTGGGGTATCTGACGTCGGGTGGTCCGAGGGGGTAGGGACCCTAAGAGGTCCGTTCTTGTGACCTCACCCGAAGGTAAGGGGAGAGGTTACGTAGTTTCACTTTTCACTTTCACTTCAGCAAGTCAGGACCCAGACTTGTAATTATGTAACGTTAAGTTGAGATTTCAACGGAAATTTCCCAATTTTCTTCTTGACTTCGTTTTATAACTTTGGAACATAGACAGACCCAACAGAAAAAAGGAGGAATCACAGAACTAATAATTAGTTCAGACAACTCTATCGTCCACGAGACCCAGACTCTAAAAAAATCCCGAGAAAACCTCTCTCTAAAACGCGAAAAAAAAAAAAAAAAATTTAGAAAAGTGAATCATAATGATTGAGTCAGGAGTTCACTGCTCACACGGTGACGGTAAGAACGTCGACTGGTTTCTTCTTTGAACTCTAATAGGACCAAAGGAGGAGACAGAATAAAAGGTATATGAGTCGTTGGTTCTGAACAACAATATGGAGGACTTATAGAAATATTGGTCGAAGGAAAAGAAGTAAGGTAGACAGAGAAGGGGTTGAGTTCGTGTATAATAGAGGAAGGATCTGATAATTTTCCTAAAAATAACAGCGTAACGAAGATCAGAACTCAACCTTAAGGTGGAGACGGTGAATATTGTAGGAGATTTCAAGAGACAGGAGAAGTGTGGGAAACAGAAAAAGAGAAGGCGTCTGGAAGGGACCCTCTAGTGTAGGTGAAGATGCCAAAACTAATTAAATTATACGAGGTCTATATGACTTCTACGATGTTATAGGTAGAGTCTGAAAAGAGACTCCAGATCTAGAGAGATAGATCGACAGTTAAGAAAGTTGAGTCGAACAAAGTTTCACTTGACTAGTGGAAGGGGAGGTTGAGGTAGAAGGAAGAGTTAAGGGGTAGAGTTATACACTATGACGGAAGAAATATAGGTCAACGGGTTCAGCATCTGGTTCACACCCGAAACTAAACATGTAGAGACATTAAGGGGTTCAGTTTAGTTAGTAGGGATTGAGATAGAAAAAAAAAAAATTAACTTCATGCCAACTAAATGTTACAACACAATCAAAGTCCAACTATCGTTTCATTAGGTCAATATGTCTTATCTATGTCTAGATAGATAGATTAATCTAGTTATAAGAAAAAGTCTAAAAAAGGTAATATCTAATAATGTTCTACAACTGATATAATTATGAAGGGGCACGATACCTCATCCAGGAACAGTAAATGGATCAAATATACGTTACCACATATAGACTATTAGGGTTTGAGGAGACAATAGGGAGGTGAGAGGTAAAGGGGAAACCATTGGTATTTAAACAAAGAATACAGACACTCAGATAAAGACAAACATTTATTCAAGTAAACATAATAAACGAATCTAAGAGGTAATCAATCAATCAATTCAGCGAGTCAGTACAGGTTGAGAAACGCTGGGGCACCAGACATCGGGTGGTCCGAGGAGGCAGGTACCCGAAGAGGTCCGTTCTTATGACCTCACCCAACGGTAAAGGAAGAGGTCCCCTAGAAGGGCTGGGTCCCTAGTTTGGGTTCAGAGGGTATAATCTCCATCTGTGAAATTGGAGACTCGGTGGTCCCTTCGCATGTAATACTACAAACAGGTCGAATGAAGTGAATGATACCATCTAAAATCCAGGTAGGTACGATGACGTTTACCTTACTAAAGTAAGACAAAAGGACCACCCCATCAGGACTAAGGTTGGGAATTCGTAGAGAACCGGACAGAAAGTACTCGATAGTGATTGGGCCCGGGTCGGGTTCCATAGTAGATCTAAAAAATAGTTGGACCTGAAGACGGAGTCGGAGAATTAACCTAAAAAAAGGAAAAAAACCAGGGACGTAACAGGAGGACGTTAGGTAAAAAATGTAACGTCACTTGTACTAGAAAGATTAGACGATTAGACGTAAGGAGACGGACTTTAGGAAGTTACGGAAGGGTAACAAGAATTTTGTTTACAGATACCGAATATTTTTGGGGAATATCATTCCAGAGACGAACGGAGAGTTCGTTAGAAAAAGGGGTGTATTAGGGTGAGAGTGTTGTAAGACTAGTAATCTTAAGGAACCAAGGAATTTACAAGTTACAAAAGAGAATAGAGACCCGGTGAAGTGTGGTACAAAGGAAAGGAACTTGTGAGGAAGGTCGAGTAGAACGACGTGAGCAACGGAATAATGAATGAGAAGTCAGAAGATTTCTGACTTAAATTCAAAGAGAAGGGGGGTCGTCCGAAGCGACTCGTGGTTCGGGTCCAATTTACGAAGATAAGAAACGGAGGGACTACAGTAGATGATTGGAGTTACCATGGAGAATAGTTTAAGGTGACGTTAACGAAGAAAACACCAATCGAGAGGTTTTGGTAATAGACGGAATCAATAAGAATACAAACGTCTGACAACATGTCACGGACCGTGTTTTATGTTTGAGGTTTGCTTAGACTGAACGAACGTCGGGAGAATCTCTCACAGAAGGAAACGTGGAACGAGTTATTCGTTTATGGACGAGTGGTGATTCAGGGTCGTATTGCGGAAGGATTGAAGGATTCTCTTCGTGTCCTGTGTCTAGGGACAAAGGGTATAGTTGAAGGAGGGGTAGTAGTGAAAAATAGTGAACAAAACGAGTACTTAGAAAAAAACGTATGGTCTGAAGTTTAAGAGACGACCTTCCTGTATATAAAAGAAGAGATAATCAGGGGTAATGAACTATACCCCGAAGGGTCCACCGTGATCACCATTTCTTGGGCGGACGGTTACGTCCTCCGTACTCTGCACCCAAGCTAAGGACCCAGTCCTTCTAAGGGACCTCCTTCTGTACCGTTGGGCGAGGTCATAAGAACGGACCTCTTGGGGTACCTGTCTCCTCGGACCGGTCGTTGCCAGGTACCCCAACGTGTCTCAGGCTGCGCTGACTTCGCTGTATCAAGTGTGCGCCAACGACATCTTGTATGCTGAATCAGGAACGATTGCATTCTCTCTCAAGTTGTCAGTTTGACCCGGACTAAAGGGGGACTTCCATCCGAATTGAATTAAGGTTAAACCATTAAGGTTTTATTCACAAGATGTACTGGACAAGTACCAATACACAGATAGTATTCTCGAATCGAATGATACCCATGACCAGTCATTCAATATCCTAAACTCTAAGAGGATAATGTACACAGTTACTACGATATGAATCTATACAAGTTTCGAGGTAGTACGTCTTATTAGACACCGGTGTTAACATATGAAATTTCGTTCAAAATCCCTTTTTCTCTAAGTACCGTAGTATATAGGAAACTTGGTTAAGACCTTTTGTACCATTTTCCTGTGTCCGAGAAGTGTCTAAAGACTTATCAAAGGTTCAACAGGACAATCGAATACACCTTTCCTCTACGACATCTGTAAATATGTGAGCGGTAACTTTCATAGGTCTAGTCACCAGATGTGACTCCCACGATAAGGTGAACCACTCCGTAAACCGTTACAGACCTCTATAAAAACTAACAGTGTTCCTACACCCTCTCAAGATTGATGTAGAACGTCCAGTTCCAGTCCCTACGACAATTTTTAGGACGTTACGGAGGGTGTAGTTTCCTAATAGGTCGAGCTTTACAGTTATCACGGTTTCAACTCTTTGAGACTAGATTCACTTTGGGACTGGTGTACAGTGAGTTTGTGTGAAAGGATCAGGTCCTCTCTTATATTTATTATGAGTCGAATGTTGATCTTCTGGTCTTATGTCAGGGTGAGTACGGGAGTGAAAGACTAAAACTAAAAAGTGGAAATTTTACGATAAAACTTTAGATAGAGTACCCTAACAAAATTTTTAATATAAATACTATGACATGTACCTTTGGAAATCAAATCGGACGACGACGACGACGACGATTCAGCGAAGTCAGCACAGGCTGAGACACGCTGGGGTATCTACCGTCGGACCATTGATCATTAACGAGTTATTTATAACATTTCTTTTGTTCAGGTACTTATGTACCTATTAAAACCCCCCAAATGCCCCAAGTCCCCTTATCGTAAACGGAACTCATCAACGACTCGTGAATAGTGAGAAAAGTCCTAGACATGTACGTAATGGTGAACCCTCGTGTGAAGTCTCTTCTTAACCGGAACTGTTTCTGAGTCCTCGACGAGTGCGCATGGAAAACGAGAAGAGAGAGGTGCCGACGTAACGTAAAAAGATAAGGGCTCAAGGAGTCTTTCAGGGACTCTATCGGTTTGTCACAAGGTTAAGGCATAGGGTTCATTCACTTTTGGTATTGTACTTCTCCACGAAGGAGTTTCCTAAGGTGTTTACCGAACATTTTTAAACTTAAAGGTAAAACGACTTTTCTGTTTACCTTTACCTTTTAATCGGTGAGAAGGTAATGTTACTTGATACTGTGACTTTTAAAACTTGAAAGTTAGAAAATGTACAGTTTCTCGTGTAAATTCCAATACTTTTATGAACCTCTTTTAACCTTCAACTAGTGACTTCTTCCATTAGTCGTTACATGTAAAATAAGGTGTTGAGAATTTCTTTATTAACTAAGCCCGTTTTTAATAGTTGTCTAAGATTTAGGCAATTCACTTTTTACTTACTCCTTATCCCCAAAACGTTCTATGGTTTCATAGTGAGACATGACGATGACGATGACGATTCAGCGAAGTCAGCACAGACTGAGACACGCCGGAGTATCTGCCGTCGGGTGGTCCGAGGGGGCAGGGACCCTAAGAGGTCCGTTCTTGTGACCTCACCCAACGGTAAAGGAAGAGGTTACGTACTTTCACTTTTCACTTTCACTTCAGCGAACCAGCACAGACTGAGAATCGCTGGGGTACCTGACGTCGGATGGTCCGAGGAGGCAGGTACCCTAAAAGGTCCGTTCTCATGACCTCACCCCACTGACCTTTGGGGTTATCTAGGACTCGATGGAAAGGGTCTCACGGACCAGTAAACCCTGAGTCGCTGGGGGACACCCGACAAACAAAGGACGTAAAGGAAGTCCACTACCTTTGCTCGTACACTCGACACGCACGATTCAGCGAAGTCAGTACAGGTTGAGAAACACTGGGATAATCGACATCGGAAGGTCCCTGACATCCTAAGATGTTCGTTCTTAGGACCACACCCAACGGTACGGGAGGAGGTCCCCTAGGAAGGTTGGGTCCCTATTATGGACGAAGAGATTACAGAGGAAGTAACCGTCCGTCCAAGAAATGGTGCCACCTTTACTCGTCCGGGGAATAACCGACGGACAAAAAGTGACGAGATCGGATTGTAACCCGAAAGGACCCGAGTCCGTCATTTCGTTAGACAAACGTTACGTCCTCTGACCCCAAGTCAGGGACCGAACCTTTCTAGGGGTTCTCTTCTCTTACCATGGGATTAGGTCTTAAGAATGGGCCTTTTAAGGTACCCGTCTCCTCGCACCACCCGACGTTTCTCAGTCTGTCCTGACTCGTCTCACGTCGTGTCGTCCGATAATCTCTCCTATCCTTTATTTTTTATATCGGAGAAAAGGGGTCTTGACTACCGTATTACGCTGTCCGCCTCCCCTCTTTCATATTAGTATTGTGACTTGTTTTTCGTTACAGTAGTCTCACTGTGGTCACCACTCTAACATAGTGTACCCCACTAGTCCTCACCGGAGGTCTTTCCCTGTAGACTCCGGTCAGAACCTCCCTCCGTCCCGGACTACCGTCCCTCCCGAGTCCCCGTCCCTCTGACGGGACGAAACCTAAGTCCGTAAAGTGAACGACTGACATTCTGAACGACGTTCAGTGAATTAAAAAGAACGAGAGTTTACGGAAGTCACATTTTACGTCGATCATTCCAAAGACAACAACAAGTCATCGGTTCAGTACAGGCTGAGAAGCACTGGGGTACTTACGTGTGGTCCAAAGGGACAGAAAGTGGCAGTGGACCTTGAACGGGTTCAAGTATAGGGAACAAATAAAACTTTTAATTTAATCTATTATTTACGTTTCCTGGACAGGGTCTCGTTTGTGAGTAATTTACGAGGACTTTAGAAGACTCACGCTACTATTTCCTTTGACGATCTTACTTACTACGACGAAAATCTCTTTATAAACCCTTTCTTCTCTTTCTTATACATATCTCGGGACCGGTCATGGATATGTATGCCTCTTCGTTCTCTGACTCCTGTGTACTCCTCCGTCATTTACACTCTCCCCTGTTTCTCCACCCCCAATCTCCGTACCGCCCCACCCCACCCCCCGGTAACAACTCTATGACTTCAACTCTTTCTGGTACTACGAACCCAGTAGACCTTGACGTCGTTGGTAAACACCGGTGTCCACTTCTGTCGATACGTGTTTTCTACCATCTTTCTCCTTTACCTTTCTGAACTAGGAACTACTGGTTCTCAATTGCCTGGTTTTGTTGGTTAGGTTCCTGGTAGGTTAATCTCTGAGAAGGGTTGAGATCTGAGAGTAATGCACTCTTATTGTTGTAGAATAAAAATTCGAGGAAGTTAAACTCAGAAGGTCATGACCGTCGACTCCTAGGGTCATCTAGTCAAGAGGAGGGGTCAGTTCTCTCATTGTTCTTGACATCTGGTCCACTCTCCGCCCACCTCCACCCTCCCTGACCACAAGTAGATCATAAGTGCTATGTAAGTAGAGTCAATAAAGAGGACTCGTAGGTGAGACTAACCAATTACTCACGGGACAAGACTGACTACTCATATATAGGGAATGACACACACATACGACATACAACACAACATATTATTTGAAAGTAAGTATCACCGTCCATTTTGAGTCTCGTCGCGAAAGGAGTCACCTTAGGAGATAAAAATAAGATTCTGTAAGTTCTTAGAATAACTAAAGTTTCAACGGTAAATAAAGAGAAGATTTTATGAAACCTTACGGTCACTCTAAACCGACTTTAGATTGTCTAAACATCCTTACTACGTCGAGGTTTCGCATACTTTCACCCCACTTCGTTTTCTCTACTCTCATGTATTAAGATGGAATCGACCTTCCCGTGAAGTATAGAATTTCAACGACCCCTAAAATCCTTTGCTCATAAAATTAGTGTCAGACGATGTCTATATTTACAAATCTTTACGAAATAGTTTGAGGATACAGAGTCAGATCAGATTGAGCATAGTAGAACAGTGTTTGTCCACTCGACGAAAGTAAAGTGTAGGACTATGGGACTAAAAATACGGGAAGGTTTGGAAGAGAGTACGACTGTCTAAGGACATTAAAAAAACCATAAATGAGGAAAAAACTTACAGGAGACAACGGGGGGAGGAAGTTCGGTCGCGAAATAAGGAAACGGACGGATTATATAGGTGACAAACTCTGGATCAAGACAGAAGTGAAGGATTTTTCTAGGTCCGACCCACAAGAGTGACGTATTGTGGTAACATTATGAGTAGTGTGACATGATGTTTTTATAAAAATTTTCTGTTCAATAAATTATTTTCCTGTCTTTTATTTCCTAGTGAACGTTTTTTATTATCGACAATAATAGAGAGTGAATCCGGAAAACTTATAAAGTTTATAAAAGTGTGATTACAGGTAACATCCCCTCTGACCGACACTCGTAGTTTGGTGAAGGGAGTGGAGAAAGAGTGTCGACCCGCTGTTCAGGATGCAGGCAACGGCTGTTCGCACTGACACGCTGACTCAAGACCAGTCACACTTTGACTATCCTCACTTTGCACGGTAAAGACCCGGACCGGACACCGAGAGAGGACTGGGCAGAGCAAGAGAGAAACGGGACAAAGGTAGACTTACGACTGCCGGCACCACTGGAACCTTCGGTGGGTCAGATCAGACGTCTCGAAACGAGTCGAACCACTGGACTTATCTCCTGACACCTCGTGTCAGGAGTGGCAAGCGGGGAGGTCTAAGGATATTCACGGGTAACCTGAAGTATCCTCACTCTCTATTTGAATATAGCCCAATACGGTACTCTGACCCACCACGTAAAAAACTTCATAAAATTGTTTACAAAAGTAAAACCGACACGGCTCGGAAACAACGGCACACCCGAAAGAGACCAACCCCAATCGCCCAATGAGAGATTGACGCCGCACACCCGAAGTACGACACCGCCCGACAGAACGCCCGTGTCCGGGATCTCACATGTCCGCAGTCACCATCGTGGGGTCCCCGAGTCAGTAACACCGCTTACACGAATCAGCTAGGACCCGTACACCTCAGAAGGACCTGGTCCCTACCTTGACACAGGGAGAGTAGACGTCCACCTAAGAATTGGTGACCTGGTGGTCCTTTCAGACCCCTGAGTAAAGAATTTATAATGGAATTATAACAATTTTATGATAGAACTTCTTATCTATGATATTCTTAGTAAAATTTTAAGAAAGTACACATTTAGAACGAATCTTCCCAAACCTTCTTCGGACCCTCGATTCAATGAAGGGGTTCCTTTTCTTACGTAGTCCTGGACAGACGTAACCGGTTATAAAATTAAATTTAGACCCCTCACATTTAACCACACCGGTAACACCTTTGCCATACTTCCACGGAGTCTCTTAAAATTTTGCCCTGTTGGCATACTAGTCGTCAAGGTGAGGACTCATAAATAGACTTCTTTTAATTTTGTAACTAAACTTTTCTATATACATGGGGTTACATACATACATGTCACACACACACACGCGCATACATACACACACACACATAATATATATATATATATATATTACCTTATTATGAGACCATAATTTTTTATTACTTTAGACGGTAAACGTTGGTGTACCTATCTGGACCTCCCATAATACGAATCATTTTATTCAGTCTCCTTTTGTTGATGACATTAAAGAGAAAATATACACCTTAGATTTTTTGATTTTGTTTACTTATATTTGTCTTTATTTGAGAATCTATGTCTCTTGTTTGATCACCAATGGTCGACCCTCCCCGTTCTATCCCTTTCCACTAATTCTCCGTATTTGATGATACATATTTTATTTATTATATGTTTCCACATTACATGTCGTGTCCCTTACATTTCTTATAAGATATTATTGAAATTTACACCATATTAGATAATTTCATAGTTTAGTAATACAGTATGTGGACTTTGATATAACATTTAGTTGATATTGAGTTTTTTTCTACCTTACTCTATTAGTCAGTTAGGTTAGTTAGTTAGTACGACCCGTTCGAATAAGGTCTTTCGACTCGGTTTCTAAATTAAGAACTATATAACTCGTAGAGACATACACTCTACCACGTACTGTCTTTTTTTTAGTGTAATTTTCTAACTCCGGAGTCACCGGTGTCTTCAGTCTTTCTGTCTGTCTGTCTATTACTTGTACCCTTAAGAACTTCCGTGTTAAAGAAATACATAATCGATGAGGTTTGAAAGAAACAGTACCACGTGTTCAAGTCAGCAGCTCTCCAGTTCAACGAAAGGGGCGCAAAGCCGAACGGGTAGGTGGTGGTCCCTTCAATCCCTTGTTCAGTCCCGTCGGGTACTTCTCAGGGTCCGAAGGCGTCAAGGTCTGACCCTTCACTTCCTCAGTGGCTTTTCCAGCCTACCGAACCTCCCCTGATTTACTTCAGGAATCCTCGTTCGGTGTGCTTCTAGACGACCTCCTCACTTACTCTGTCTCGGTTCTGACCCTTTACGACTCCCTCCTCCACTCCCAGAGAGTCCTGTCCTCTTAGTCGTGTCCGTGCAGCACCACCTTTGCTCTCCCTACCCTGGAACGTTCCTGGAGTAAAGGACGGACAAACCTCTACTTTACACATCACGGACGACCTTATTTTATCCGGATGTGCCGTCCTACTCGGTCTGGAAAGGGTCCTAGGACGAACTAAACTGTCGACCCCACCTCAGAGATTTCAGTCCACCTGTATTCACTTGTAACCTTCTTTCGTCAGTAGGAAATAGTCGGACAGTACTGACGTCAGAAGATTAGAATGGATGTCGGTCGACCTAGTGAACTCCTCGTGTCGAAAAGACTTCGATAGGATTATTCGGTCTCTTTCGTTACGTGTACACAAAGTTATAGTGACTCTAATTGATGGTGGATGACAGAAGATCAATTCAATATTAAAGAGTCAGGTCCACTCTCACAAGTAGGAACTCCACGAGTTTTGAATTTGGAAACTCTGTACTGTCCAACCTTGTATAAAGTCTTTATTTAATCGGCACTCTGACCGAGAAAGAGGAAGGGTCTACCCGTACCCATCGACAGTTGAGAGGACTCTTCCGACTGATGGTACAAATGCGTGGATACGGACCGTCACCTGCTCAGTAAGCCCATCAAAATGGAATACTGAAGGTAGGAGGACTACGAATACCCGGTTCCCCCCCTATTTTATAAGAATAGATGGATTATCGTCGACCTAGTGAACTCCTTGTGTCTCGAGAAGACACGTACGTCTTATGTAGAGTCCTGGTCTCTCGTTCTTCAGGATCACTGTTGTAGATTAGTTCACCTTTCGTCACTTTTTTCGTTTGGTCTTCAAATTACCGAAAGATATAAATGTGGAAACAAGTAAAAATGAGAAGGAAAAAAAAAATTTGAAAGACTAACTTTATACCAAAAAAAAAAGACTTAATCCTTGAGAAAGAAATAACTTCATATCAACTGAATGTTACAACATAATCAAAGTCCACATGTCGTTTCACCAAGTCAATGTATATATGTACTTAGATAAGAAAGTCCCTCTTCCGTTACCGTGGGGTGAGGTCATGAGAACGGACCTTTTAGGGTACCTGCCTCCTCGGACATCCGACGTCAGGTATCGCAGCGATACTCAGTCTGTACTGACTCGCTGAAGTGAAAGTAAGTAACCTCTTCCTCTACCGTTGGGTGAGGTCACAAGAACGGACCTCTTAGGGTCCCTGCCTCCTCGGACCACCCGACGGTAGATACCCCAGCGTGTCTCAGCCTGTACTGTCTTCACTGAATCGTCGTCGTAAGAGAAAGTCTAAGAAAAGGTAATATCCAATAATATTCCGTAACTCATCAAAGAACACGATGTGACATCCAGGAACAACAAATAGATAAAAGGTATATCCTCATACATACATGATTAAGGTTTGAAGATAAATAGGGGGGGGGGTGATGTAAAGGGGAGACCACTAGTATCCAAACAGAAAATACAGATACTCAGATAAAGACAAAACATTTATTCAAGTAAACATAGTAAAAAAAAATCTAAAGTGTATATTTACTATAATATACTATAAACAGAAAGAGAGTGAATCGGAGTGAATCATGCTAGTAGACATCCGTATAAACAAGTAAGTAAATCGGTTGTTTGTGTAAACAACTAAACAACAGGTACCGAAGGAAGAACGGTATTTCGTCTCTACTCATCAACCCTGTCCTTGACGCACGGGGTTTCTCGACTTTTATAATAGACCGGATAACGTCTCTTTGAAACGGTCGGGGACCAGATTTCCCTTCATGTCTACGTTTTGTTAGTGAGTGTTTTTCCCTTTACTACTTATTCAATCCCCCGATACCTCACCTACCCTGTCCTAGACTGGAACACTTTCTTTTGTCTTTCCAGAGGGACTCCTTCTGTTACGAATTTTATTCTAGACGTACTTTGATTTTCTACACACGATGAACCTTCTTTTCGATACCGTTTGGATCTGTCACATAATTTCTCGTCTCTATTGTGAAGCTACTGTTTCTAGGCATATCAGTTTGGGTACCAAAAAGATCATCAGTACATGTCTACACTCTAAACCTGGTATTTCTTCCGACTTGTGGTTTCTAAACTACGAAAACTTAGCACCACGACCTCCTCTGAGAACTCTCAGGGAACCTGTCGTTTCTCTAGTTTGATCAGGTAGGATTTCCTTTAGTTGGGACTGATAAGTAACCTTGTTGACTATGCCTTCGACTTTGAGGTTATAAAACCGGTGAACTACTCTTCTCGGTTGAGTGACCTTTACTGGGACTACGACCCGTTCTAACTCCCTTCCTCCACTTTCCCCCATTACCTCCTACTCCACCAACCTACCGTAGTGACCGAGTTACCTGTACTGAAACTCTTTTAAGGTCCTCTATTACTTCCTGTCCCTTCGGACCGCACGATGTCAGGTACCCCAGTGTTTCTTAGTCTGTACTGACTCACTGACTTGTTTTTCAGTCATCCTAAATTGTTCCACGTCACAAGGGTCGTCCTCCTTCTCGGACCCTTGAAACCCCTCCCTTCCCCCATCCCATCACCCGACCGTCCCTGATCGCTCCTCGTCCAGTCAAGATTTCCCCCTTACAGTGGGTGAAACAGGTAGTAGTCATAAGGTCACGGATCCTCCAGTAGACTATACTTCATCCATAGGTTATTTATAGACTACTTATTTGCCTACTTTGTCTACCCCTCCGACATGTCTCGAGCATTTGGCTCAAATCCTAGTGTCCAAGCTAGGATTCCCCTCGGCGACCACTCAAAATTCGTTTACGACCGAATTTTAGACTAGACTATAGACAAAAGTATTCTCGGGGACGTTTCGGTACATACACTAACCTAGAAGTCCCTTGGGGTTGTAAGTCACTAAGTGTCCCTAAGTACCAACACACCAACCATTAAGACTCTTTCTGTCTATCGAATATTATAGTGAATATACCTCTTAGAATTTTTTTTTTTAGTATGTTCACTTGAATAAATATTTTGTCTCTGAGTGTCTCTTGTCTGTATACCGATTGTCCCCCATATACACCCCCCTTCCTACCGTCCCTCCCTATCTAATCCTTAAACCCTAACTGACATGTGTAACGATAAATTTTATCTATTGGTCGTTCCTGGAAAGACATGACGTGTCCCTTGAGATGAGTCATAAGACATGATTAGATTTACCCTTTTCTTAAACTTTTTTATCTATGTCCACATATATGCATATGTGTGTGTGTGTGCGTATGTCGACTTAGTAAAACGACCTGTGGACTTTGATTGTGTTGTAACAATTAGTTGATGTGAGGTTATATTTTAATTTTTCAGAAAGAACATAGGTAACTCCTTCTTATAAACTACTTCGTTTGAGTAAGACAACTAAGACCTTCAACCTTGGATACAGGTTTTGAGTATTCCTTTCACAGAGGATTCGATGGACTCTCACTTAAGTGCGGTCTCTGCTCGAAACGGCGTGTTCACTCCACACACGACATCGTAAGGAAAGAGACCGGTCCGTCGACCACTGAGTATCCACTCGACTTTGCTCCCACCCCGAGGTCTCCGTGTGTTATACACCAAGACTCAGTGAACCGACTCGAGTCCCTTGACTTGAACTTCATATTTGTTACCGAAAAGAGAAACTTAGTTTACCTTTGTGAAAGAAGAACCGGAAACTAATACGACTTAATGGTGGAGACTTGGGGTTGGTTTTGAAGAGTAAGGGACTTCCACCTGGTTTGCCACGGACGGTAACTCATTAGACTTCTTCGTCTTTCGGGGGGATGGTTCTTTCTTTCAACGGGTCCTAGGGTGGTCAGAGGGAAAGGACCCACAAATAGTCCTAAACCGAGTACCAAAGTGTCTGGATAAGAGGAATGGAGGGAGATGGGCAGTGGGATATTTTAGGGAATGTAAAATACGTGCCGATCTTGTCAGATCCAAGTCAATCAGATATTGGACCGAGTAAGAGACGAACGGAAACTTCTATCTTACACAGGAATTTCTCCGTGACGAACTTACGTATGTCAAAGAGACCGACTTTAGAAGTCAAAAGTACCTTCCGTCATACGTAAACTAAAAGGTACTTTTGGAAAACGAAGAACCCTTTCATCCGTATTACAGAGGTTGGTTGGTTAAAGGGTTCTCATACCGTGGTGTTACTAAACAAAGAAACGAAGGTTCTTTTGGACTATCGTAGGTACCAGTGTGGATATTAATAGACTAATTGACAAAAAAAAAATTGGTTTTTTTTTTTTTTTAATTTTCATTGAAGAGGGTCTCGTTCCGATCAGAACTAATCAAAAATGGACATGAGGACTTAGTTGGTAAATCTTCAATGTCCGTAAAAAAAAAATTGGTAGTATTAAATACCCGGGATTCATTACCCGTCTGTGTTTCGTACTCAGTAGAACTGACCATATTTCTAACTATATTGTGAAATTTTTTCATTTGACTATAAGTGCTGGATAAATAAAGTCGGTGACTCAGTAATAGAGTCCGGTGGGACACCTCTTGAAAACATAGAAGCGTATACCCGTGGACAACGTCACCCGAACCCTTCTTGACTAGTCACTCTTCGTATCTGGTCACTTACTTTACGGTCGGGGAGAACGCGTTTGAATGTTTGGTCAGGTAGTTTGGAATGTAGCCAACACCCTAAAAAAAGGGTCTATGGGAGTAATAAACGTACCAAACCGTTTTCTGGAATAACAGTTCCCGAGGTTGTCCCAAACAAAATCTAAGTCGTGAAACTCTTTGTCATGACACATCTTCAAGATCTTTGACCGTCACCTGTCCGTAGACAGAATAGGGTCTAACCGACAAAACTCTATAACCCGTTCACTCAGAGTCAAGACAAGAAATAACTCTTTATACGACGATTATGGATATTTTACTCTATTGTACGAAGAGACTACAGACTCTAGTTAAGACTATACTTATAAGATCACAAACTCTTATAGACCTCGGATTAAAGAAAGCCGCCTCTTCCACTACCGTTGGGTGAGGTCATGAGAACGGACCTTTTAGGGAACCTACCTCCTCAGACCATCCGACGTCAGGTACCCCAGCGATTCTCAGCCTGTACTGACTCGCTAAAGTGAAATGAAAAGTGAAAGTACGTAACCTCTTCCTTTACCGTTGGGTGAGGTCACAAGAACGGACCTCTTAGGGTCCCTGCCCTCTCGGACTACCCGACGGCAGATACCCCAACGTGTCTCAGCCTGTGCTGACTTCGCTGAATCGTCAAAGAAAACCTGATAGTCTCATCTACTGACCCTTTGTCCGGCACGACGTTTTGAATTCTTAGGAATGGTGTAGTAGTTACAGTAACGAAACCCCTTCAAGTCGTTTCCTTGGTTCTTCACTTAACTGAACGTAAGGGTACAACCCAGACCTTCGTTCGGACGTACTACCGTGTGTGAATTTTTACTTTAACTCCTAAGTGCTTCCGAGTCTTCTTCCATTAAGACTCCTTGCGTGTACGATAGACGGTATTTGTACATTTCTGTTTCCAGTTACTAAAAATTTCTTTCTAAATATCCTTCAACACGATAGACTACACGGTACATTTTAGTGAAACGACGGACCGATACTTTTAGATTCTATCTTTAAGTGTAATAAGTTCTGAAAATGTTTTTTTTAATGATACTGACTGGGGGTTTCGACGAGAAGATTCACATTACTGGTTTTATCGTGAAGTAGAGAACGATACTTATATAGATGACTTCTGATCTTCGTGCCTAAAAAACATTGAAGGATGGACAAGAACATTCCTTATCAACTACCTCAACTACACGTCTCATACCCGGATAATACACAGGTCAGGAAACTCTGTAGGGACTTGAATCTCCCTTTACAGATTTTAAGAATCTATGAACTTTTTACAGACTCTAAGAACAGGTTGAGAAAGGGGAAGTAGGTACGCAGAAACCAGAGTAATAAAAAGACTCGGGTCAAAAAAGGTAGGTACTTTACCCAATTATCTGAAGTTTTGAAGTGTCGTATCAACACTCTCAGGTTGTTCTAGAACCTATATTCCTAGTAATGTCGACTACGACTTTCAATTTTCCCCAGTTCGTTCGTGACCAATTTAAAGTTCTTTAGTAAAACTAAGAAACGTACACGATAGTATAAATAAAGAATGTTCCTTAGGTAACCCGTCTGTGATGATAATAGGAGTAGAAGGTCTACTCCTTTGACTCCGTGTCTCTAATTTAGTGAAAGGGTTCCAGTGTTTTACTACTACACTTCGACTTTAAGTTCGGGTTCGTCACGTTTCCCCTCCGGGATGAGGGTTAGAGATATACTACCAAGTAAAATTCTCTTGTCATCCCGACACTCTACACCGTTGTCAAATACACTATACCGTACCCATGTAGATTCAACGAAGTCAGTACGGGCTGAGAAACACTGAGGTACCTGGTACCGGGTGGTCCGAGGAGACAGGTACCTTAAGAGGTCCGTTCTCATGACCTCACCCAACAGTACAGGAGGAGGTCCCCTTAGAAGGGTTGGGTCCCTAGTTTGGACGCAGAGAGTACAAAGGACGTAACCGTCCGTCTAAGAAATGATGATCGCGAATGACCCTTCGGGAATACACTATAATCCCCAGTATTATCGGAGGATAATAAACGGAAGGTACACCCACTAATAGAGTGAAGGAACTTAGAACCTAAGAATTACACTTTAAACTTTCACTATCCACTCTTAATTGTTATAAAGTTTTTCGTATTTGTAAACCACCCTAGAACACACACCGTCGTTAGTAATTGAGAGTTATTTATAACCAAAGAGACTGTATAAAAAAGATTCTATGTGTTTCTTCCTCCGAGGGAGGTACACAGAAAATAAACTCCTTTATCCTTTTTTCTCCAGAAATGTAGACTGTACTCTGTTTACGTCAAAACGTCGTAGTTAAAACTTCAGTTTCGATTTCTTAAACGTTATCGTCCATGGTGATACTTAGTAGTTTATGGAATCAGGGACCGACTAATGAAAGTGTCCACCCTCCAAAGGTTATTTCACCTGGAAAGGTCTTTCCAGGAACCAACTCCATAGTTCTCTGATCTTACTACTCCCACAGAGTGTGACCACACTGAAGACTCTGTCGATGAAGCGAAACAACTTGGAGTAAGGAGGTGTACATTCTTTCTGTCCCGTACCTTACCTTAACATTCTTAAAGATATGATTCAAGGAAAGGACAATCGACCTAATATGATTTCTTTTTTTTTTCTCCTTTTACCGAGAACTAGGTACGTCTTAATGTCTACATGTAGTCCCCTCAAGGAGTTCTCCCTCTCAGAGACGACTCAGGAATAAAGTAGAGACGACACGACCCGATTCAGCGAAGTCAGCACAGACTGAGGAACGCTGGGATATCTGACATCGGGAGGTCCGAAGAGACAGGTACCCTAAAGGGTCGTTCCTATGACCTGCCCGAACGGTACGGGAGGAGGTCCCCTAGAAGGACTGGGTCGCTAGTTTGGACAACGTAATCGTCCGTACAAGAAGTGGTGATCACGGAGGACCCTTCGGGTAGAAGGTAGAGTGATCTACACTTAAATGTGTGGTTAGTCATAAAAACAGGTCTCCAATTTAGAACGATGTCAGTTTTGATGTAATACTTTGAGAAAGGTTGTTCTCTTTAGTTTTCTACTATATTCGGTTTTAAGTTACATTTAAAACGGAGTTTTCCTTTTTTTTTCTCGATCCCTGTTTATAACTTCAAGCCGATTATGAATCCCCACCCTACGTGACTAAAATGTTAAAAGAAACTTTACGTGGTTTGTATACCTAACTACCGACTCATCTCCCTTCACGTCTGTCTTTTTTCACACCACTTTGTTTATGTTATTTTACAAGTAACGTCTAAGACACACCATCCATATACTCATAAGTAACGTCTTGAAAAATTTAAAAGACATTCAAACTTTAATAAGTGTTTTTTTTCAAATTTCTTTTCCGAAAAGATAAAAAAAAAGGATTACTAATTTTTGTGTCTGGAACCCCGGTCAGAGGTGATTGTCCTCCAAATTAGAATTCGTTTAAATGACTTGAAAAGATATTACATTTTTACGAAACGTATTAATTCAAGTATTCGAAGACTCTTAGTTTATTCGAACATAAATCGTATGTCCCACTACGTTTTAAACATTTTAATTTGTAATTTTTAGTAGAGTATATGTCCCAGTACTTACCCTTTCGTCCAATAAGACCAAAAAGAACCTATACGCTAGGACTCTTACGTCTTAAAAATAATTTTGGTCTATTATCCAGAGATATGGGACTCCATAATCAGTAAAAGGGAGATTACGTCCGTATAAAGTGGAAGATAATTCTCCATCATTTTAGTAGTCCTATTTAATTATTATAAATAAAGAAAAATTTAAAGGAAATTTTTCAAGATGAACGACTTTCGTGCAAGAGACTGGGGTCCGAATCTCATATGGATTATAAACCTATAGCTGTATTTTCATACATCACTGGACCAGTGTGTTTTATTAGATTACTAGATAACTAAAAATTTTTCTCCCTTCATTTGTCATCAATACAAGAGGTTGTTTCCTATCCTTTGGAAAGTAATGATTAATTAGTGATTATTAATTTAATCATTAATTAATTATCCTCCAATCTGTGAAGTTTTGGATGTTTCATCTGATACATACTATACGACGACGACGACGACGACGACGATTCAGCGAAGTCAGCACAACCTGAGACACGCTGGGGCACGCTGGGATCTCTGCCGTCGGGTGGTCCAAGGGGGCAGGGACCCTAAGAGGTCCGTTCTTGTGACCTCACACACGGTAAAGGAAGAGGTTACGTACTTTCACTTTTCACTTTCACTTCAGCGAGTCAGCACAGGCTGAGGATCGCTGGGACACCTGACGTCGGGTGGTCCGAGGAGACAGGTACCCTAAAAGGTCCGTTCCCCGGAAAAGGCAGAAAATTTCTTGGTCTTGGTCGTTTCCTTTATTTTGTTCGACTTTAGTCCAGAAATTAGTGACACGTTAGTAATAACTCGTTGATGACAGATGACCGAGACCACTCCAAGGCCCCTAAGTCGTCACTCATTCTACCTTTAGAGTCGGTCTCGGATCGAGAGTAAGATCTTGGTCTCCGTCTGTTTATGTCTCCTTTATTTAGATACACACATGTACGTCTACCATAATTCATGATTTCTTTTGTTCGTCAATTCCCTCCGTCCTTCGTTCCTCCAAACGTTAAAACTATCCTAACACCCATCGTAAACTGAACTTTCCTCCCTCCATGTCAGTACACCTAAAGACCGATTCATGTTTACCCTCTCCTACACCCCTATAGGGACCCATCCGTCCAGGACCCGAGGACCGAGTTCACACTGACCTTGTGGGGTTCGTGGGTCTTTCCCCGTCCTCGACTCAGTACCTACCTAGTCTCACGGGCACCACGGACACCAATAACATTCCTAGAGTCGAAAATGAGACTCACTTTACCCCAGGTACCCCTCCTAAACCCGTCTTTTCACTCAAGGACTACAGTAAAGTTGTCCTAGTAAGACGACGATATAACTCTCGTCGGAACGACTACCATCACCTGTCCCTCGTTCCCACCTTCGTCCCATACTTTAAATTTTCTACAGATATTCGAAAAATTAGTAGAAAGGTAACTCTTCATCCAAAAAAAATTTTTAAACAAACGAAAACGAAAGTTCTTTCTGAAGTTAATGTCTAGATTATGTAAAAATGGGTCTCTTTCTGTTTTTTACGTTAACGGTATACTGTAGTGTTTCGTAAGATGAAACAAGACAGAAGTAAATATTATGGTTACTTTTTTTTTATGTTACGTTAACTTTTTTTATAGAGATGTGAATGTTCACAGAACGTATTATTTCTGTCAGACGGAGTCAGTTTCATTGTAGTATTGTTTATGTTATTGTAGTAGTAGCTGAATGAAAGGTTCGTATAAGAATTTAAATGAGGAAATGAAAACCATTTTTAGATTCATCCGTAATATACGGACAAATAAGAGTTTCTGACGCGAACTTGGACCACCCGAACACTGACGAAGTTGTCTGTGAGTACTTCGACTGGAGACTCCGATCCCATGTCTTCCGACACTCTCAAGACGAAGTGAATGCTCTTTTGAGAACCTCGGGAGGGACGACCACCCCTGTATACCCGCTACGTCGGGTGTCAGAACCGAATGGGACAAAGAGTCGACAGAGTCTGACGTACCCTGTGCACTCACTCCTGAGGTAGAACATCCGCTTAGGAGGTCCGAGTCGACAAGATCCAGGGGGTTAGCTTCAGGATCCATCGTCTCAGGTACTAGTATTACTTTACCAACAACAAATCACAGCGAGACCAACCATACCCACCAATAAGTCATCACCTATTGGTCTCTTACCCCTTTTTCCTACTCCGAAGGTTTTGCTAGTTCCACTCTCTAACGTCCCCGACTCTAGTCTCTCCAACGACACCCCTCCACTCCTCACCAGTCTAAGACCTATAAGACACTTCTCTCCTAGTACTTAAACGACTGAGTAAGTTACATTTTACTTTTTCAGTGCTTTCCAAAGTACAAAGACCAAACTCGGTGACCTTCTGATCTCAACAGTAAAAGACGTTACCCTTTCTGAGATTTCCTTCGCACAAACCCTATCTTCCTCATAGTCTCCGAGTCAAGACCCGTACAATTCAACCTCTACGGAAACTAAGAGGTTCACTTTATAGTTCATTCGGTAACCTTTACCGTATGCATGCGTATTATGCATTTGTACCTATCACTACAAACATGTCACTACCCCGTTCCAAGTTATTCCTCTATAAATGTTAATCCTTTCTCTTCCCCATGTTCCTGACTCGGAACCCAGTGAGGTGACAAATTTCCAGTTCCTCTACTCATTTCGGTCCTTATCTGTGACGCTTCCTTTTCGACCACTATATTCTCCCAGTATTGGACCTTCGGTTCTCTCGTTTCACGAACTTCCTCCTCCTTACTAATAAACACAGTTCACGACGACTGTCTGGTTCATTTTATTTCGGTGCTGACCTATTCCCTTAAGTTCCGTATTCTGATAGTAAATGACTCGTAGACAATGTACGGTCCGTAATATAACTTGTAAGAATTTTATCGTCATCTCCTCATTCTCTATCGACGTCCGATTGAAGGTGTCTATTTTCGATGGTAAATAACAGCTGATGTGTACACTCGATCCCCCGAAGGGATCGCCGAATCTACCATTTCGCATACAGACGTTACGTCCTCTGGGCCCAAGCTAGGGACCCAACCCTTCTAGGGGACCTCTTCCTTTACCGTCGGGTGAGGTCATAAGAACGGACCTTTTAGGGTACCTGGAACCTCGGACCATCCAATGGTAGGTACTCCAAGGTTTCTCAGTCTGTGCTGACTCGCTGAAGTGAAGTGTGTACACTCTCAATGACTCTCGGAACGTATGTGATAGAGTAGTTTAGAAGTCGTAACGGAATACTCTATACCTAGTCTCTGTACTTCGATGGAAAGGCTACTCCGTGCCGATCATTCCCCGTTTGATCCTGAGTTTGGGTTAAGATCGACTCCAGTTTCGAGTAAAAGGACGATAGTAAGAAGGAATTCACCAAGGGACCCTTTAGGACTCCCCACGACCCAACACTTTTCGGTGGTCTTTTCTTTATAGAGGGACCTTTCAAGTAAAAATGAGTTCCAACATTCCGCCCTATATTTGCATCAAAATATCATGTTCTTTATAAGTCAAGTCAAGTCAAGTCAGCGAATCAGCACAGGTTGAGAAACGCTGGGGGTCCCTCCGTGCGGTCCTGAGGGACAGGTAGTGGTTGAAGGCCTCAAGTAGGTTTGAGTACAGGTAGCTCAACCACTACGGTAGGTCGGTAGAGTAGGAGACAGCAGGGGAAGAGGAGGACGGGAGTTAGGGAGGGTCGTAGTCTCAGAAAAGGTGACTCAGTTGAGAAGCGTACTCCACCGGTTTCATGACCTCAAAGTCGAAATCGTAGTAAGGAAGGTCGAAATCGTAGTAAGGAAGGTTTCTTGTGGGTCCTGACTAGAGGAAGTCTTACCTGACCAACCTGGAGGAACGTCAGGTTCCCTGAGAGTTCCCAGAAGAGGTTGTGGTGTCCAGTTTTCGTAGTTAGGAAGCCGCGAGTCGAAAGAAGTATCAGGTTGACAGTGTAGGTATGTACTGATGACCTTTTTGGTATCGGAACTGATCTGCCTGATAATCCTTTTATCATAATTTTTCACCCCATGTTTAAAATTATATTTCAAAAAATTATCTAATTATTGTTCACCAGAACAACTTAGTGAAACCGAAGTATGAAACACACACACACACACACACACACAAAGAGGAACCATTTAGTTAAATACTTAGGGAAATGAGACAGAAGAGACCTTTCTACCCAAACAACCAAAAAGACTAGCCCCACACTCTCAATTCCAAGAATTGGACCCTTGGGCTCTTTCAGATCCTTGTGTACTCGGAAGATGTACCTTTTAAGAAGTTATGTCTTTTATATGGTTTCCTAGGAACTGAAGGGTTTCCTATTCGAAATGTACCGTCCCTTTCTTGTCAGTCCATATTGAACATCAACTGCCCTATTAGTATAAATGTGTATCGGTAAAAGGACCCGTTGAAAACTTCTGGGTTAATATAGTATCGATCTCTTATTATTACCAGTGGTTCTATATACTCACGTGACAGATTGTTTTTCAAACATAAGGTGAAGGATACTTCAAACTCTCTCCTTCTAACTCGTCATTTTACCACGGTCAAGACACTGAAGGACTGTGGATTATAAGCTTTAGTCCCAGTCGGACCCTTTGGGTCATATGTACCACCTCAGTCTCAACAAGGAGTCTGAACGTGTGAGGTCCTTATACACAATTATATTGTTCATTTCTTTTAATTCTTCATTCTATGTAGATAACGAAAATTTTTATATATTTTATTCAGATTTATTCTTCTGGGTTCAAGGGACTTAGTGAGCTAAAGTCAAGTCAAATCAGTGAATCAGTACAGGCTGAGAAACACTAGGGTACTTAGTGTCGTACGGTCCGGAGGGACAGGTAGTGGTTGAGGGCCTCAAGTGAGTCTGAGTGCAGGTAACTCAGTCACTTCGGTAGGTCGGTAGAGTAGGAGACAGCGGGGAAGAGGAGGACGGGGGTTAGGGAGGGTCGTAGTCTCAGAAAAGGTTACTCAGTTGAGAAGTGTACTTCACCGGTTTCATGACCTCAAAGTCGAAATCGTAGTAGGGAAGGTTTCTTTAGGGTCCCGACTAGAGGAAGTCTTACCTGACCAACCTAGAGGAACGTCAGGTTCCCTGGAAGTTCTCAGAAGAGGTTGTGGTGTCAAGTTTGTGTAGTTAAGAAACCGTGAGTCGGAAGAAGTGTCAGGTTGAGAGTGTAGGTATGTACTGGTGTCCTTTTGGTATCGGAACTGATCTACCTGGAATCAGCCGTTTCATTACAGAGACGAAAACTTATACGATAGATCCAACCAGTATTGAAAGGAAGGTTCCTCATTCGCAGAAAATTAAAGTACCGACGTCAGTGGTAGACGTCAGCAAGACCTCGGGGGGTTTTATTTCCGACTGTGACAAAGGTGACAAAGGGGTAGATAAAGGGTACTTCACTACTCTAAAGACGAAATAACTGATACGGTTTCGGAAATGACACACCTAGTGTTATTTGACACCTTTTAAGACTTTCTCTACCCTTATGGTCTGGTGGATTGGACGGAGAACTCTTTAGACATACGTCCAGTCCTTTGTTGTCAGTCTTAACCTGTACCTTGTTATCTGACCAAAGTTTATCCTTTTCCTCATGTAGTTCCGATATATAACGTGGGACGACTAAATTGAAGATACGTCTCATGTAGGACTCTTTACGACCCGACCTTCTTCGTGTTCGACCTTATTTCTAACGACCCTCTTTATAGTTATTGGAGTGAGATGAATCCTGGAGAATAAAAAGAGTAGGACATCGAGTCTCCCTGAAGGGACCACCGAGTCACCATTTCTCAGACGGACGTCACGACCTCTACACCCTCTACGTCCAAGTTAGGGACCCAGACTTTCTAGGGGACCTCTTCCTTTACGTTGGGTGAGATAATAAGAACGAGACTTTTAGGGTACCTACGTCCTCAGACCACCCGATATCAGGCACCCCAGTGTCTCTCAACCTGTCTTGAATGATTTGTTGTCATCAAGTCTCTAATGTCCGAACACGGACCATCGTTACAGAGGAACTTTAGATGTGATAACCGAAACACTTCCTAATTTACTGTTAGGAATTTTTAATCCTATACGAAAAGGGGAGGAGGGGGTAGACCTAAAGGTCGAAGAAAACTTTTAGTATTTTAGACAGTTGTGTTGTGACAGGACTCGAGAACAACAACAACAATGGACTCAACGAAGTGAGATGAGCCCATTTGGGCACGAAACAATGACAACAAGTCAACGATTCATTACTACCTGAGAAACGTTGGGGTACCTGACATTGGACAGTCCGAGGAGACGTGTACCCTAAAAGGTTCGTTCTTACGACCTCACCCAACGAGAAAGGACGAGGTCCCCTAGAACGGTTAGGTCTATAACTAGGACACAGAGGACGAACCGTCCGTCCGAGAAATGGCGACTCGGTGGACCCTTCGGAATAGGGTACGAACTGGTGAAAGATAAAGGTGGGGTCCGGAACGGTCGGACGACCCATAAACAGTAGAGTTGGAGACGACATTAGTTTACTAGAAGTTACACATTTCGAAAACTCACTTCGTAATAAATCTCTCTTAACACTACCTACTTCATCTAATACCTCTTGTCAAAACTTACGAAGAGACTCGGGACAAGTATGACAAACAAACAAAGGTTTACAAATTAAACACTTACTTACCGGGATACTGAAAGATTGTTATTATACCACCGTTGTTGAAGAGTGTACTTAAATACCCAACCGTATGAAATCTTAAAGTCATTCTGTAATCAAGTCCGGTTGATTCTCTCTACTGTCATGAATTATCCTTCTAATTTTGTTCACATAAAGTTTTGTTTATATCACCTAAGGAACTTTTATTAATCCAATTGTAGTTAGATGAAGATGAACACAAAGATTTCTCTTAGTAAAAGATCCTTTGAAATTGGTTATCTATTTTAATTAAATATTAACCTTCTATAATTTATCTGAAATTTTATAAATAAGAAAGCTAGTTGTTTTGTCGATTTGGACTTGTGTACGTAGGAAGAAACGGACGATAAAGAATCTATTCCGTCGTTCAATGTCTGGAGGAGTCCGACTTATTAGTGTGAAACCTAAACTGTCGGAAATTTACCAACACGAAAACGTGACTATAGTATACTCAAGTAACACAAACCAAAATGGTCGGTCCGTGAGTGGAATTCAGGAATACGTTTTATGTTCTATTTTGTTCTATTTTTATATTTCGAATCCTTTTCCTTAGAAACGGTTTCTAACTACCGTTTTGGACAAAGGAGTTTAACTTCCGAAACTCTTACCAACATTATTCTGACATCTTGCTAAAAAGATCCGTAAAATTTCTTTACCTTATAGGTACACAAATGTACAAATAACAACAAATTATTTAGTGGTGGTAAGAATTTTGTTTATCGTGAACAAACGAGTTCTTAGACATTAGACTCGTCCCGGTCACCCCTGTACCTCTTCCTTTACGTTGGGTGAGGTCATAAGAACGGACCTCTTAGGGTGCCTGTCTCCTCGGACGCCCCCCGATGTCGGGTACCCCAGTGTTTCTCAGCCTGTGTTGACTTCGTTGAATCGTCGTCATCCCTGTTCAGTAGAGATGAGGTACTTCTGTGTCTGTCTGAGGTCCCGACCCCGTGAGTGAAGATTCTGTCGACTGAGTGAGTCAGATGGTCGACCACGACGTAGAACGGACCCAATGAACCAAAAAAAGACGAACCCGAAGAGGACTCGACGAAACCGAAGGAAATTTGTACCACCAACCCAAGGTTCTCACTCAAACAAGACATTCCTGACCCAAGTTCGACGTTCCGAAAACCAGTTCGGAGTCAAACGAATTCCACAGGAGTTTCGCTTTACCTGATTTCGGTCACTGACTCCTAGTACTACCATTTCTGCCGGTGTGGGTGTTGGTGTCTCCCCTTTTGTCTGGGAACAGACGGGATGACGGGATTCTTGACTCGTCAAAGAAGAAAGACCTTGTATGAAAAATTCGTATTAACTCCGAGAGTCACCTTCGGTTAAAGTTGAATCAATGTGGATTTATATAGACTCGTTTATCCAAGACCTACAAGGAAGGAAGTCTTTCTCGACAACCTTTTCCGTCACCGACGGGATTATAAAGGACGACGAGAATCCCTTCACAGCTATTTAAGTTTCAATAAACGTCAGAACATCCTCGTGAATCATTGTTTAGAAGACCTAAGACCGAAAAGAAGAATGAATTCTCACCAGTAGTGGTAGATCGATTCAGAGACCGGAGTTTGTGATCTCCCACCAATGTCTTAATTCTATTTCATCCCTGTCTCTCTTCCTTAGGGGACTTCCGTAAAGACGGGAGTCCCACCCCTACCAAGTCTTCCACTCATCCGGTCCCCGGTCACAATGTCGGTAAAATCCCCGTTTCTCTCAGAAGTCACCATTACTAGACTTAACTACGTCATTACCTCTTGACCACCCTTAATCATACTAGGGGGAGTGTGCTTATTACTCCGAACTTACGAAAAAGAAGTGTAATACAACCCTCCCGGTTTATTCCAGTAAACCCAAACGTCCTTCTATCATACTCTTTTGGATTTACTTGAAAAACTGACTAACTTATCAGTCGACCTCCTCCGGTCTGGACTCCCAAAATCACCTGTGAAGTTCCGATCCCATTCCGAAAAACAACTCTGTCCTTGTGTAAAACCTCTGATGTCGGATAAGTGTTTCCTGGGTATGAGGTCTCGCTAAGGGGGAGAGGTGGAGAAAGTAGGGTGACCTGTGTACTTAAATTAAGTGACTTAGCACTCGACCGGAGGTTGGTCGGGGTGGACAGGACACTAGAATCTTCGTAGACTGAAAGGGGGCTCACCCAAGGAACGGTGAGTCGAAGAGTAAAAGGTACTCACTTCGACGGTCAAACGGATGCCATTAGACGAGGCCTCGTCCACTCCAGTGGGACGAGGAGGACGCCGAGCCTCGTCTCCCGACCCGTAGGGCACTCTTCGACCTCTGACGGACGAACAAAAGTGTTCATCGAACGTCTGGGCCGAACCGAGGGAGAAACTTATTCGACTGTTGTAAAGACCCCAAGGAGGAGGAGGAGGAGGAGGAGTCGTGTAAGGGGAGTTTGTAAGACGGTATCGTCCTCACTTTTGTAAAAAAATTTCGGAGTGTACCTTTTTGTTAAGTTTCAGACAAACCAAGGACACACGTCGCATATTGTTATTCGGTGCGAAAGACTTCACAGAATATTTTTCCTTACGAACACTACAGTTTAAAGTTTCTTTCTGAAACCGGGGTTTAGTTCGACACTCAAGACTGTTCCGGGGTGCCTTGTGGCTTTTCTTCAGCGGAAAGTTTGTCTCTCCGTAAGGAGGAGATGGTCCCCTTTTACGGTGGTTGAGGTGTATTAGAGTCGTCACAAATGAAAGTGAAGGAAAAAATAAAGAATACTTCGACCACTTGTGTCAGACAACACTAAAAGACTCCCTGACTTTAAGTCGAGTTCTTAAAGTCGGAAACGTTGTCACGAAGGGTTTTGTGAACTCTCTTTTGTTGATCATCCCTACAAACATATAATCCTCAACTTTCGAGAACCCAGATGTATAGAGGACAGGACATATTTCTTCTTTAAGGGAGGAATTGGGTATAGATTTGAAAAATCAGCGGTTCGTAAACTTTACTCGGCTTCGTCTCAGGTTTGTACCTTTTGTGAAGGACGGTTCCTGAAAGTTACTCCTGTCGAAGTTTCTCGAAATGTCGTTTTATAACTTTACAAGGTTAGTAAGTCTACTTCCCCCTCCCTAGCGGAGAATGGACCCTAAGAAAGTGGTGGGGCAAGAAGGTCGTCAAAGGGGCCACTGTCAGCCTCCGTGAGACTAATACTTCGCAGGGTAACGTTTCACGTGGTGGAGGTCCTAGTCGGTAAACGCCCTTTAGCTACCTTCGGTGTCTGAGGGAAGGTCTCCGGGACCCTCTCGAACTCAAAACTTCAACCGCTCCCTTGTCCTATTTCTGAAGTCTGACTCGCGAACCTCCTTTCGATGGTTAGTCCGAAAAGGTCTTCTTCTCGTCGTCGGATAGAAACCCCGTCTAGAAACCTTGATTTTCGTTTCCTAATGGAAATGTCAGGAGTTTAGTCTTACACCGGAGGTACCGTTGTTTTGACGAGGACTTTGATGTTTCCTCTAACGGTCGAGGATCGGACCTGACTCCGTCGGCCGTCCGACGTTTTGGATCACCGTTTACCACTCCTCCGACCGGCCCTCCACCTCTTAGAAAATTTCTGTGTGTGTGTGTATGGTGCCATGTCAGGGGTCCACAGAGGATGGTTTCTGTCAGTCACAACTTAACTGTAAATGGGGGAGGAGTGGGGCGAGGACGTAGATTAATGTAAAGACCAACATTTGGTTCCAGTTTCAGTTGTGAAGAAAAACGATATTTTCTTACAAGTCTTCACCAACCGTCCCCGATCTCCCTCCTCTCTACCCTTCAATGACAAATTACAGTCTTTTCTACCTTTTTCAACCCCGTACTTACCACCACTACTAACGGTATACTTACATGGGATACGGTGACTTGACATGTGAATTTTCACCAATTTTACCATTTAAACTATAGTATATATGAAATGGTATTACGTTTTTACCGTTTACTTTTGACAAGTCTTGGGTGGAGTACAGTTTTGGTCACAGTAGTTCTTCATGATTGACTAGGTCTTTCTGCACTCAAGTTAGAGACCCAGTCCTTCTAGGGGACCTCCTCCCGTACCGTCGGACGGGGTCATCAGATCGGACCTCTTAAGGTACCCGTCTCCTCCGACCGTCCGATGGCAGGTATCCCAGTGTTTCTCAGCCTGTGCTGACTCACTGACTTGTGCGTATTGACGTAATGGAAATAATACACTGGACCCCTTTCACCAAAAGAGAGAAAATGGAATTAAAGAGGTCGATATTTCAATCTATTACGGAAAAAACACCCGATTGGAGACTACCCCCTCAAACAATACTTGTGTCCACAACCTCCGTTGTAAGATCGGGACTATCGAGACCAAATGAATGGTCAAGAAGAGAGTTACGTGATCAGTGGTCTGTCTAGATTTCCGGAACACTACTCTGTCTAACAACCTGTCGTAATCAGTAAATGTCGGACAAACTCAGGAGGGTTCGGACGGGAGTACCAGGAGAACTTACCTCTGAAGAAATTGTAGTCCGTGAATCTTTTCCTTGCGTAAAGAACCCAGTTACTTGTGTTTGTTCGTTTGTGTTGTTTTTCTGTCTTCATCAGGACAACAGTCTCGGAGTACAGGACCAAGAGTCGAGAAACCCCGTCTCAAACAGAGGGGAGGTCCTTCCACACCGTCTGTTTCCTTCACTAGTCTTACGAAGAGGGTTGGTACGAAAGCGGACACTTCCATAGGAAAGGGTACCTCTGGACCCGGTTTACTACCTTGATTATGGTCACGTACACTTTATCTAGCGGTCACCCTTAAACTACTTACTGAGTCCTTTGAGTTCGGTCTCGAGGCACTACTGGACCTCTCCACCCTGCCCCACCCTGTACCTTCCCTTCAAGTTCTCCCTACTCTGTACACACATGAATACCGACTACGCACAACTACCTACCTTCTTTGGGTGTGTTATAACATTTCTTTAATTAGGAGGTTAGTATTCATTTATTTAAAAATTTTCATGATTCACACGGGAGGGAAAGTCCAGAGTCCTAGTCTTAAAAATAACGTAAAGAGGGTCCGAAACAGAAGTTTTTCCTGATGACAGACGATACCAACGAGGTGATTCTAAACCCTCGATTTAGACGCAACCGAATAAAGGAAGATCTAAATATATGTTCTTTCTTCTGTTTCTTTCATCCTCACGACCATTGACGATCAGACTGACGGAGTGGAATCTTTCTGTGTAATTCATGTACCACAATAAAATTGTCTCGAGACAACTGGGATGTTTTAATAAAGACTCACTCCTAAAACTACACTTTGAAGACTTGGAATCTACGAAGGTGGGAAAGTCTAAAAAAGGTAGAAGAAGGAGAGGTAGGGACAAGAAAAACTTAAAGGACACAAAGGGAAGGGGGTAGGAAGAAAGAGGAGAAAAAGAAGTGTGAAAAGAAAGAAAAACTGTTCCCACGTTTTTTGTGTAGCTTTCTTTTGTACAGTTCCCCTTCGGTCCTCCCTGTTCAATCTTTAAACCTTGACTGTATATGTCTGAAGACTCTTCCTTGACCGTTGGGTAAGGTCATAAGAACGGACCTCTTAGGGTACCTGTCTTCTTAGACCGTCTAGCACCCCAGTGTCTTAGTCTGTTCTGACTCGCTGATATACTACTACTACTATATATTTTATCTATTTATAGTCCCTAGACGTCACATCGTGTCCCTTGAGATAAGTTATAGAACATTATTGGATGTTATCTTCTCTTTCATTTCTTTTCTTATAACTATAAAAATAAGTATGTATACATGTTGTCTTAGAGAAACGAGAGGTGGAATTTGATTCTGTTGTAAATTGAGATATAAAAGTCAAGTCGAGTTAAGTCAGTGAGTCAGTACAGACTGAGAAACACTGGGGTATCTAACGTAGTGCAGTCCGAAGGGACAGGTAGTGGTTGTGGGTCTCGAATGAGTTTGAGTACAGGTCACTCAGTCACTACGGTAGCTTGGTAGACTAGGAGACAGTAAGGGAAGAGGAGGGCCGAAATTAGAAAGGGTCGTAGTCCCATAAAAGGTTACTCAGTCAAGAAGACTAGTGCACCGGCTTCATAACCTTGAAGTCGTAGTCAGGAGGATTACTTATAAGTCCTGACTAAATGAAATCCTAACTGACCAACCTAGAGGAACGTCGGGTTCCTTGAGAGTTCTCAGAACAGGTTGTGGTGTCAAGTTTTCGTAATTAAGAGGTCGGGAGTCGAAAGAAGTATCAGGTTAAGAGTGTAGGTATGTACTGATGACCTTTTTGATACCGAAACTGATCTACCTGGAAACAACCATTTCATTACAGAGACGAAAACTTATACGATAGATCCAACCAGTATTGAAAAGAAGGTTCCTCATTCGTAGAACATTAAAGTACTGACGTCACTAGTAGACGTCACTAAAACCTTGGGGGGTTTTATTTCAGAGAGTGACAAAGGTAACAAAGGGGTAGATAATCGACACTTCACTACCCTGGTGTACGGTACTAGAAGTAAAAAACTTACAACTCAAAATTCGGTCGAAAAAGTGAGAGGTGAAAGTGAAAGTGGTTCTCCGAGAAATCAAGAAGTGAAAGAAGGGATTCCCACCACAGTAGACTTATAGACTTCAATAACTATAAAGAGGGCCGTTAGAGGTAAGGTCGACCTCGAAGTAGGTCGGACCGTAAAGTGTACTACGTCAGACGCACATTCAAATTATTCGTCCCACTGTTATATGTCGGAACTGCATGAGGAAGAGGTTATACCTTGGTCAGACAGAAAGGTACAGGTCAAGATTAACGAGAAAGAACTGGACGTATGTCTAAAGAGTCCTCCGGTAATTCGACCAGACCATAAGGGTAGAGAAAGTCTTAAAAGGTGTCAAACAACACTAGATATGTCAGTTCTGAAACCGTATCAGTTATTTCGTCTTCATCTAAAAAAAGACCATAAGAAAACGAAATAGCTACTAGGTTACCTACAACCGTCAAACTAGAGACCAAGGAGACGGAAAAGATTTAGGTCGAACTTGTAGACCTACAAGTACCAAGTACATGACAACTTCTTACCGAACCTCTTAAAACTCGTAAAGAAACGATCACACACTCTACTTACGCTAACACGTCATCAAACTTGTAAGAAACCGTAACGGAAATAAACCCCAACATTACTTTTGACTGGAAAATGTCAGGACACCGATGAAGACTTGAAAGGTTTACAAGACCGTATAACTCACGTCGTGAAAGTTTCGTAGTAGAAAATTCTAAACTTTATCGAGTTAACCTTAAGGTAGTAGAGGCGATCGAAACAAACATCATTACGAAGGATTCCGGGTGAACTAAACCGTAGGACCTACAGACCGAGATCCACTCACTAGTGTGGTAACACCAAAGACCCAGTACTACTAGTAAAAACATATCAAGAAGACTCATCAGAACGGTGGAGAAGAATTATAGAAGACGAAGACACTCCAGGTGTGACAAAGACAGGAAATAACACGGGAGGAAACGGACTTTACAAGGGAACCATAGAGATTAAAAGAACTTCACTAGAGATCAGAAAGGGTAAGATGACAAAAGGAGATAAAGAAACGTGACTAGTGACTTCTTCCACAAGAATTGACAGGAACGATAAGAAACCTTGAGACGTAAGTTTACCCATCTAGAAAGGAAATGATGAAACGGAAATCGAAGAGAAGAAAAGAGTCAATAAACATTCCGGAGGAGTCTGTTGACACAAAAACGTAAAGGAAAAGAACCCCTACCAGAACTAGGGACAGAGGACATGTTACAGTGCTTGGAGACAGGGATAAAGAAGTCCATGAGACCAGATAATCTAGATTAGGGAATACAGTGAATCCAGGATGGACTTACCAGATAACCAATCAAAGAAGTTAAATTCAGACTTAAACCGTTATTCCTCAAATACTAGACTCGGCATCAGTCGAGGACCAGAACAAAAACGACTGACATATCTCGAAGAGGTAGAAACCGACATTTCTTATATTAGTTAGACTAAACTCACAACTGGTAACCACTACAGATACACATCTCAGAAGAGAACACAACAACCTTCTCACACGAACGATACTGGTCACTCAAGAGAACCGTTTTGAGATAATCGGAAACTGGACGAAACAAAACATGAGGTTCCGGTTTAAACGGACAATGAGGTCCATAGAGAACTGCAGGATGAAAACGTAATGTCAGGGGATACCACTTTTCCTGTAGAAAAAAAAAAAACCATAATCAAGATCTTCCAGAATATCCAGTAGTATCTTGACGAGTTGAATTCGAAGAAGTCGTAATAACCAACCCCGTATCTGAACCTAATGACACTATTACTTACCGAACGGAACCTTTACTTGACTCTAGTAAGAAAAACTCTAATGGGTTCATAACGTAAAGCCTGAGAAAACACTGATACTACCGATGAGGTAAAGAAGATTCCCTAAGAACGGGTGTCATCATCTACATTATCAGTAGACTCAATTTAAGTGGGTAAAATCAAACGACTAAGGATTTTACAGTTACAAGTGAGAACGGTAGAGAACAAACTGGTGAAGATTAAAAGGAACTAAGTACGTGGATTGTAAGGTCCAAGGATACGTTCTAAAAAGAAATGTCTCAGTCTGAAGTGAAGATAGTGGTCAGTGTAGGAAACCGAGGTAGAGAAGTAAGAAAGACCTAAGTAAAGAGGTAAGAAGAGGTCATGGTATGACCCGTGGATGGTTGTACCCCTCAAGTAGAAAGTCCCAGTATATGAAAACGGAAAAGTATGACAAATACCCCGACAACTCCGTTCTTGTGACTTCACCAACCGGTAAGGAAGAGGTCGCCTGGTGTAAAACAGTCTTGAGAGGTCGTACTGGACAAGTAGAACCCCTCAGGATGCACCGTACCGAGCATCAAAGCGACTCAATCTGTTCCGACACCAGACACACTAGGTAAACCAATAAGTGTGTCGGACACCATATTCGGGAGAACCTCTTCCAGTGGTTATTGGGGTGGTATTTCGACGACTCGTCTGATGGGTGTACGACGTCTTGTTGATATGGTTTCTTTAAGAGTGTGACAATTCTTTAAAGATCCTGGGTGTCGTCTAAAAGGTTGGACTCCTAGACCGTTTCCCTAACTCTTGGGGGTTCCTTAAACTGAAACCTCCGGTTGCCCTAAACTAATGTCTTGAATGTGTTCTGACCCCTTTGTCTGAGAACCTCTCGTGTTTGTTTTGGAACACACGTCGTCCTGGGTCCTCTTTCCTCGTCACTGGGGTGTTCTCTGACTCGGTCTGAACGGGCACTCACAGGTCCTCAGAGGTCACCTCAGCACCCAACCGCCACCGGACGACGTCCCAGTCCCCGTGACTCACGTCGTCACACACGTTCCCTGGAAAACTTCCTCCCGCGGTAATAGAAGTAATGGAGGAGGTATCAAACCAGAGTCCAGTTTGTTGTCCCTTCCTTGTGTCGGGGTGGGTAGTTGTCTTTTAACCTAATTTCTAAATGACTAGTACCGGGGTAGGTAGTCTTGTTCCGGGTCAAAGGGGTGCCAGTCAGAGAGGGTAGTCCTTAGAAGGTATTAGGAGAATAGGAATAGAGAGTCTCCCGTCTGTCTTACTTTTGATATAAATTACGTTTAATTTTTGTTTTTCTTTTGTAAAGTTTGGTGTCAACTTTAGACGAAGAGGAAAAAAGAAAGATTAGAGTTGACGGTTGAAACCCATTAGTGTGTCACTGAAAGTCCGTCATACATGATGTACAAGAGTGAAAACTTTGAACGGTATTACCTTATACACTTTAAGAAAAGTTTGTAGTCCATGGAACCTATACATGTTAGTCACACCGATAACAAAGTATAGTAGAGGTAAATTTTATTTACACTTCCAGACAGACTCACTCCCCACCAAAACTCAAACTTTTATACATGACGATAACCAAACTTACAAACATACGAGGGATTTCAAAAGAACGGAACTCTTGGGGTACTTGTCATACTTTTCCGTTTTATTATCCTATGACTTTCTCCTTGAGGAGTCCAGTCATCCACGGGTTATACGATGACCTCTAGTCACCTCTTTATTGAGGTCTTTCTTACTTCCCTACCTCGGTTTCGTTTTTGTTATGGGTCGACACCTACACTGATCACTATCTTCGTTCCAGGTTACGACATTTCTCGTTATAACGTATCCTTGGACCTTACAGTCCAGGTACTTAGTTCCGTTTAAATTTCGCCAGTTTGTTCTCTACCGTTTTCACTTACAGTTGTAAGATCCTTAGTCGCTTAATTTTGCCTGACCTTAGCCACTTAAATCGAGTCTACTGGTAATATAGATGATGACTCCGTCCTTAGGGAACCTTCTTTACCTCATCGGTAGTACCAGTTGTTTTCTCAGACTTTACGTCATGAACCTACGTTAGAGTTTTTGCTGTCTTACTAGAGACAAGTAGAGGTTCCGTTTGGTAAGTTATAGTACCATTAGGTTCAGATACGGGGTTGGTCATTACGACTTCTTCGACTTCAACTTGCCAAGATACTTCTTGATGTTCTGGAAAATCTTGATTGTGGGGTTTTTCTACAGGAAAAGTAACATCCCCTGACCTTACATTTTCATCCTTCAGTTCTTTGTGGACCTCATTGTCCGTTTAAACCGGAACCTTACGCCTTACTTCGTCCCGTTTCTGATTATTTCAAAACGGTTCTTTTACGTGACCAGTATCGTTTGTGGAAGAAGGTTGTTGTGTTCTCTTCTGAGATGTGTACCTGTAGTGGGTTATCAGTTGTGGCTTTAGTCTAACTAATATAATAAAAGTCGGTTTCTACCTCTTCGAGATATGTTAGTTGTTTTTGTTGTGGTCCTCGACTGATACCGAGTCTAGTACTTGAGGACTAACGGTTTAAGTCTGAATTTAACTTCTTTCATTCCTTTTGACGATCTGGTAAGTCCATACTGGATTTAGTTTAGGGAATACTAATATGTCACCTTCACTCTTTATCTAAATTTCCTGATCTAGACTATCTATTTCACGGACTCCTTGATACCCGACTCCAAGCACTGTAACATGTCCTCTGACCCTAGTTCTGGTAGGGGTACCTTTTCTTTACGTTTTATCGTTTTACCGACAGACCCGTCCCGAATGTTTGTCGACACTTTTCTTCTCTTCACTTTTCGTTTCCTCTTTTCCTTTCTATTTGTAGACTTACGTCTCAAGGTTTCTTATCGATCTTCGCTATACTTTCGGAAGGAATCGCTAGGTACGTTTTTTTTTATCTCCCTTTGTTGTCTTACCCTTTCTGATCTCTAGAGAAGTTCTATTAATCTCTATGGTTCCTTTGTAAAGTACGTTTCTACCCGAGCTATTTCCTATCTTTACCATACCTGGATTGTCTTCGTCTTCTATAATTCTTCTCCACCGTTCTTATGTGTCTTCTTGACATTTTTTTCTAGAAGTACTGGGCCTATTAGTACTACCACACTAGTGAGTAGATCTCGGTCTGTAGGACCTTACACTTCAGTTCACCCGGAATCTTTCGTAGTGATACTTGTTTCGATCACCTCCACTACCTTAAGGTCATCTCGATAAAGTTTAGGACTTTCTACTACGACACTTTCACGACGTGAGTTATAGGGTCGTTTAAACCTTTTGAGTCGTCACCGGTGTCCTGACCTTTTCCAGTCAAAAGTAAGGTTAGGGTTTCTTTCCGTTACGATTTCTTACGAGTATGATGACGTGTTAACTTGAGTAGAGTGTACTATCATTTCATTACGAGTTTTAAGAGGTTCGGTCCGAAGTCGTTATGTACTTGACACTTGAAGACCTACAAGTTCGACCAAAATCTTTTCCGTCTCCTTGGTCTCTAGGGTAACGGTTGTAGGCGACCTAGTACCCTTTTCGTTCTCTTAAGGTCTTTTTGTAGATAAAGACGAAATAACTGATACGGTTTCGGAAACTGACGTACTAAGTGTTATTTGACCTTTTAAGACTCTCTATACCCCTATGGTATAGTGGACTGGACGGAGAACTCTTTAGACATACGTCCAGTCCTTCGTTGTTAATCTTGACCTGTACCTTGTTGTCTGACCAAGGTTTATCCTTTTCCTCATGCAGTTCCGACATATAACAGTGGGAGGAATAAATTGAATATACGTCTCATGTAGTACTCTTTGTGGTCTGACCTTCTTTGTGTTCACCTTTAGTTCTAACGACCCTCTTTATAGTTCTTGGAGTCTATACGTCTACTGTGGTGGGAATACCGTCTTTTACTTCTCCTCGATTTTTCGGAGAACTACTTTCACTCTCTCCTCTCACTTTCTCAACCGAATTTTGACTTGTAAGTCTTTTACTTCTAGTACCGTAGACCAGGGTAGTGAAGTACCCTTTATCTACCCCTTTGTCAGTTTTGTCACAGTCTGAAATAAGAAAACCCGAGGTTTTAGTGACGTCTACCATTGACGTCGGTACTTTAATTTTCCGTGAATGAAACCTTCTTTTCAATACTGGTTGGATATATCGTATAAGTTTTCGTCTCTGTGATGAAACGGTTGATTCCAGGTAGATCAGTTCCGATACCAAAAAGGTCATCAGTACATACCTACACTCTCAACCTGACACTTCTTCCGACTCACGACTTCTTGACTACGAAAACTTGTCACCACGACCTCTTCTGAGAACTCTCAGGGAACCTGACGTTCCTCTACGTTGGTCAGGTAAGACTTCCTCTAGTCGGGACCCTAAAGAAACCTTCCTTACTACGATTTCGACTTTGAGGTCATGAAACCGGTGGAGTACGTTTCTCAACTGAGTAACCTTTTCTGAAACTACGACCCTCCCTAACCCCCGTCCTCTTCTTCCCCTGCTGTCTCTTACTCTACCGACCTACCGTAGTGCCTGAGCTACCTGCACTTAGACTCACTTGAGACCCTCAACCACTACCTGTCCCTCCGGACCGTACGACGTTAAGTACCCCAGCGTTTCTCAGCCTGTGTTGACTCGTTGACTTGACTTGACTTGTCTACGAGGGATTTAGGTGTACAACTTTAGGTCTAAGGGTCTCCACTTTGATAATCGACCACTCCGACAACCCTCTACTAATCCAGTCTTCCCTCCTTGCGAACACCACCCTAATCACGGGAATATTCTTCGGGTCCTTACAGGGAACCAGGAAGTGGGGGTCCACAATGTAGTCTTTCCACCGACAGATCACACGTTTGAGAGTGGTCTGTGGTTCAGAAGACCACGGAACTAGAACCTGAAGAGTCGGAGGTCTTGACTCTCTTTATTTAAAGACAACCAATTACCCCGTGAATTAAATACCATAAAACAATTTCGTTGGGTTTACCCAATTTCTTAGTTAGTGATTTTGTGTTTGATTTATAACTCATATTTATTGATCTACACGAAATCTAGTTGGTCATTTGAGTTGTTTACAAACTTATTGATGACATAGAACCTGGTAAACGATTCGGAAAAGTATGTTGTTACTTGTTCCGTCAATATTAAAGATGGGAGTGTTCCTTCGTCAATCGTCGTGGAACGTATAGAAGATAAGTTCTCTAGAGAATTAACTTCTGATTTCATTTGGACGGGTAATCACATAATTTCCGTTTTTAGATTCACGAATTAACTACCGGAACACCATAAAGGATTCCCTGAAAAAAAAAAAAACAGGTAAACGTTCGAAGATTCCCATCCGTTCTTTCCCCACAAGTCTCCGAACCGTCACACAAGACTTTTTCAAGACCCTGGATAACTCTTTACCTTTCAACCATCTTTTACCTCCTTTGTTTGTTTTGTTTACCAGTCTTCATATACCATAGACCATTAGGTAATTAAGAGTCACTAAACCAGAAATGAAAATATTATCTCCCACTATGACTACGTTTTTTATTTTAAGGTCGCACGAAACCCTTAAGAGATTTCGGTGTCTTCAAACAAAACTTAAGATGTTAAAGACCCAGGTCTCACTGAGGGTCTATCCTGTAGAGAGGCAGTTGACAATAGGACTTTTAGTAGTTGGTGGTTTATTTCTACATTGTCTTTAAAAATACTAAACCCTTTAAACTTACTTAACCGGTTTATTATCGTTTGATAAAATAAATCGGAAAGACTGGTAAGTCAAGTCAAGTCAAGTCAGCGAGTCAGCACAGACTGAGACGCTGGGGTACTTAGTGTCGTGCGGTCCGGAGGGACGGGTAGTGGTTGAGGGCCTCAAGTGAGTCTGCGTACAGGTAGCTCAGTCACTACGGTAGGTCGGTAGAGTAGGAGCCAGCAGGGGAAGAGGAGGATGGGGGTTAGGGAGGGTCGTAGTTTCCGAAAAGGTTACTCAGTTGAGAAGTGTACTCCACCGGTTTCATGACCTCAAAGTCGAAATCGTAGTAAGGAAGGTTTCTTTAGGGTCCCGACTAGAGGAAGTCTTACCTGACCAACGTAGAGGAACGTCAGGTTCCCTGAGAGTTCTCAGAAGAGGTCGTGGTGTCAAGTTTTCGTAGTTAAGAAACCACGAGTCGAAAGAAGTGTCTGGTTGAGAGTGTAGGTATGTACTGACGACCCTTTTGGTATCGGAACTGATCTACCTGGAAACAACCGTTTCATTACAGAGATGAGAAGTTGTACGATAGATCCAACCAGTATTGAAAAGAAGGTTCCTCATTCACGGAAAATTAAAGTACCGACGTCAATGGTAGACGTCACTAAAACCTCGGGGAGTTTTATTTCAGACTGTGACAAAACTGACAAAGGGGTAGATAAAGGGTACTGCACTACCCTGGTCTACGGTACTAGAAGAAAAAGACTTACAATTCGAAATTCGGTTGAAAAAGTGAGAGGTGAAAGTGAAAGTAGTTCTCCGAGAAATCAAGGAGAAGTGAAAACCGGTATTCTTACCACAGTAGACGTATAGACTCCAATAACTATAAAGAGGACCGTTAGCACTAAGGTCCAACACTAAGAAGGTCGGGTCGCAAAGAGTACTACATGAGACGTATACTCAATTTATTCGTCCCACTGTTATATCGGAACTGCATGAGGAAAAGGATAAACCTTGGTCAGACAACAAGGTACAGGTCAAGATTGACAACGAAGGACTGGACGTATGTCTAAAGAGTTCTCCGTCCAGTCCACCAGACCGTCAGAGTAGAAAACTTCTTAAAAGGTGTCAAAAACACTAGGTGTGTCAGTTTCCGAAACCGTATTAGTTATTTCGTCTTTATCTACAAAAGGACCTTGAGAGAACCAAAAAGTTACTAGGTCACCTACAACCGTTGAACTAGAGACCAAGGAGACGGAAAAGATTTTGGTCGAACTTGTAGACCTTCAAGTGCCAAGTGCATAACGACTTCGGACCGAACCTCTTAAAACTCGTAATGAAATGATCGTACACTCTACTCAAGTTAACACACCATCATACTCGTAAGAAATAGTAACGACAAGAAACCCTAACCTTACTTTTGACTGGAAAAGGTCAGGACACCGGTGACGACTCAAAAGGTTTAAACGACCCTATAACTCACGTCGTGAAAGTGTCGTAGTAGAAAGTCCTACACTTTATCGAGTCCACCTTAAGGTAGTGGAGGTGATCGAAACAAACATCACTACGAAAGATTTCGGATGAACTAAAGTGTAAGATCCTATAGACCGGGCTCCACGCACTAGTGTGGTAGTACTAATAGACCTAGTATTTATAGAAAAAAATATCAAGAAGACACATAAGAACGGTGGAGAAGAATTATAGAAGACGAAACAATCCAGGTATGGTAAAGACAGGAAATAGTTCGGGTAGAAACGTACTTTACAAGGGAACCAAAGAGATTAATAGAACTTCTCTAGAGATCAGAGAGGGTAAGACAACAAAAGGAGATAAAGAAACGTACCTAGTGACTCCTTCCGAAAGAATAGAGAAGAACGATAAGAAACCTTGAGACGTAAGTCTACAAATATAGAAAGGAAAAGAGGAAACGAAAAGCGAAGAGAAGAAAAGTGTCGACAAGCATTCCCAAGGGGTCTGTCGGTAAAACGAAAAAACGTAAAGAAAAGGTACCCTACCAGAACTAGGGACAGAGGACATGTTACAGTGCTTGGAGTCAGGTATCAAGGAGTCCGTGAAATAGATAGTCTAGATCCGGGAATTTAGATAAAGAGTGAAGGTGACATATTAGTATTCCCTAAACTAAATCCAGTATGGACTTACCAGATCGTCAAAAGGAATGAAAGAAGTTAAATCCAGACTTAAACCGTTAGTCCTCAAGTACTAGACTCGGTGTCAGTCGAGGACCAGAACAAAAACAACTGACATATCTCGAAGAGGTAGAAACCGACGTTTCTTATATTAGTTAGACTAAAACCACAACTGGTAGACTACTACAGGTACACATCACAGAAGAGAACACAACAACCTTCTTCCACAAACGATACCGGTCACACAAAAGAACCGTTTCGAGGTAATCAGAAACGGGACGAAGTAAGGCATAAGGTTCCGGTTTAAACGGACAATAAGGCCCACAAAGAACTGAAGGATGAAAAAGTAAGGTCAGGGGAATTACTTTTTCTGTAGAAAAACCCCACAATCAAGATTTTCCAGAACATCCAGAAGTATCTTGACAAGTTGAAGTCGAAGAAGTCGTAATGACCAACCCCGTATCTGAACCTAGTGACACTATAACTTACCCAACGGAACCTTTGTTTGTCTAATAAGTCTTGACTTAACTTATTATACACTAACTACATACAACTCATCCGATTTAACAGTTTCCTTGTTACGGTAAATGTTTGAAATCATTTCGTGATAGAAGTTTGTAAATTTTGAATTAAATTATGGAAATTTTAAATTTTGTATTTTGTGAAAATAACGTAAAACTTATGAAAGTTACCGATAACCCCTTTGAAAATCGGATTCGTTCGTTTTGGATAGGTTCGTGTTTGTACTTAGTATATTAAAATTGTGTAAATTTTATATGAATATACCGTTTAGTTCAAGAAGAGTTATAGAATTATGACAGATATTTTGTGAATTATAAGATAATACATATGATTGAATTACTAATATCTAAGAAATCGAGTAAGTGTGTGTATCTAATAAGGATTAGAATTATCTGTTCTTAATTATGATACCCAACTAAAAGAAATAGTACGGGGATAAGTTAAGTTATAAGGGTCCTAACCTTCACGTTAGTGGACTGAAATTCCTTGTTCACATGGGAGAACCCCTTCAACTCCGAGGACTATAGTAAGGATTCCGCTTTCTCTTAGTTGTCCACACTCACGCGGGTCCCGGAACCTTAGTCCCTCTCGACTGAGTCCAGGGGTCCGCGACCGACCGGGGTATAAAACGTTAACACAGTAGTCCCTCGAGACTCAAGTCTGACGCGTCGCTAGACGAGAATGGACGAATAGATCCTTCTCACTCAAGACCTAGGAGGTGGCGAGTGGAGAAATCCCAGTGTGACGAGGAACGGTACAAAGGTGTAACACGAATCAGAGAGGGAGCACGGACTGAGACCCCGGGGTACCGGACGTCGGGCGGTCCGAGGAGACAGGTACCCTAAGAGGTCCGTTGTTGTGACCTCACCCTACGGTACGGGAGGAGATCCCCTTAAAGGGTTAGGTCCTAGTTTCGGGCCAGAGGGCGTGACGTCCACCTAAGAGATGGTAGACTTGGTGGTCGCTTAAATTTTTTTAGATCAGTAAAATGTCGTAGAACCACCTAGGACAAAGAAGAGTATACAACAAGGTGACACACGAATCTGGGTCGAGAAACCGTCGACGTTACTACTAAAATCAGGACCAAAGGACATAACGACAAGGAACCTGTAGTTCAAGGAAGTAATCGAGTACATAATTATTCAAGTCACGTAAATTATTTCGTCTCGACACTATTAGATTAGTGACTAACGAGGAAATCTAGAAGATGTCGGAGTCAAGAGTAACAGTCCGAAGACACCCGTATCCCTTGACCTGACTTATATATAGTTTACTACAGTTTTATACCTAAAAATTTTTAATCTAGTAATTCTATTCGAATGAAGTTCAAATAAAGTAAAAATCAAATTTTTATTTTGAGGTGTTGGTACAATATCCTGTTGTAAAATTATTTCAAAATAAAACAATGGAGAAACTACCAACTTTATTCTACCTAAAATATATGTACTTCGGGTAAATAGGACATAGTTTCGTCTCAAGATCATTATTGTTTGGAGACTCTACCCAGATAATCTGCGTCAAGTTAATCTAAAGGAAGTTTAATTACTAACGGATTTATCCGGTTAGTGACAAGGACCGAGAATCCTTTATTTCTACTTAAACTGAATTAGTCTTGGAAGTTTCTTAACACCCGTTCTCTCTGTGTAGTTCTCGAGATCAGGTTATTCACACACACACACACCCCCCCCAGCCCCACCCCCCACCAAGCTCTTTTGGTCCCTCGTATCTAGTCCCTCGTCGACTAAAACGGTTCAGTACCTTTTGGTGTGTAGTTTCCGTCCTAAACTTTCTCTGAACCTTGTACTTACCCTCTCCTAGTCCTCTATTCTACCTCTTTCTTCCAAAGTCCGTGTCCCTCACCGTACTTACACGTTTACATTCCGTACGTATCCCTTTATCTACTCTCTTCTCTGGAACATGCACACTCCTCTCTGTCCAGTTGAAAGAGGTTCCCTCTGCCCTGCATACCTCAGGAGAAACTTACCGTCTACCCTGTTCCTCGACCCTCTCGTCCTCCTTCCCCACTTCCGTCCGCCGGTCTCCTGTGGAGCGTCGAGTGAAAGATTTTTATTTTAGAAAATAACTTCACCTTCATCTCGACTAAATGTTACAACACAATTAAAGATGACGTCTCGTTTCACTAAATCAATTCGTATGTACATATATAGATATACGTAAGAAACAGTATAAGAAAGGGTAATACAAAATAGTATCCCATAACCTATATCAAGGGACACGATATGTCATCCTGGAACAACAGGTAGGTAGGATATATGTGAAATAAACGTAAACGACTGGGGTTTGAGGGTAAGGTTTGAGGGTTTGGAGGGGTTGGGGGAACCGTTGCCTTTCAGACAAAAAAAACAGTCAGCCAGATAAAGACAAAATGTCCAATCAAGTAAACATGGTATCAAATCTAAGGTGTAAATTTGGCATAGTATACTGTAAACAGAAAGGGATTGAAAGAAGTGAATCAAGGTATTAGAGATCAAGTCAGTCAGTTAGTCAAGTCAACGAGTCAGCACAGACTGAGAAACGTTGGGATACTTGACGTCGTGCGGGCCGGAGGGACAGGTAGTGGTTGAGACCTCAAATGAGCTTGAGTACAGGTAACTCAGTCACTACGGTAGGTTGGTAGCGTAGGAGACAGGAGTAGGGGAAGAGGAGGACGGGAGTCAGAACGGGTCGTAGTCCCAGAAAAGGTTACTCAGTCGAGAAACGTAATTCAACGGTTTCATAACCTCAAAGTCGAAGTGGTAGTCAGGAAAGTTACTTGTGGGTCCTGACTAGAGGAAATCCTTCCTGACCAACCTAGAGGAACGTCAGGTTCCCTGAGAGTTCTCAGAAGAGGTCGTGGTGTCAAGTTTTCGTAGTTAAGAAGCCGGGAGTCAAAAGAAATATCAGGTTGAGAGTGTAGGTATGTATATTGATGACCTTTTTGGTATCGGAACTGATCTGCCTCGAAACAACCATTTCATTACACAGACGAAAACTTATACGACAGATCCAACCAGTATTTAAAGGAAGGTTCCTCATTCGCAGAAAATTAAAGTACCGACGTCAGTGGTAGACGTCACTAAAACCTCGGGGGGTTTCATCAGACGGTGACAACGGTAACAAAGAGGTAGATAAACGGTACTTCACTACCCTGGCCTACGGAAATAGAAGCAAAAGACTTATAACTCGAAATTCGGTTTAAAAAGTGAGAGGAGAAAGTGAAAGTAGTTCTCCGAAAAATCAAGGAGAAGTGAAAGACGGTTTTCCCACCACAGTAGACGTATAGACTCCAATAACTATAAAGAGGGCCGTTAGAACTAAGGTCGGACACGAAGGAGGTCGGGTCACAAAGAGTACTACATGAGACGTATATTCGATCTATTCGTCCCACTGTTTTATGTCGGAACTACACGAGGAAAAGGATAAACCTTGGTCAGACACCCAGACACAGGTCAAGATTGACAACGAAGGATTGGAGGTATGTCTAAAAAGTTCTCCGTCCAGTCCACCAGACCATAAGGGTAGAGAAAGTCTTAAAAGGTGTCAAATAACACTAGGTGTGTCAGTTTCCGAAACCGTATCAGTTATTCCGTCTTATTTAGAGATAAAGTCCCCAGAGGTTTGTGACCCTAGATTGCGGACTACTGGAGTCCACCTCGGCTACATTACTATTATCTTTATATCACACGTTATTTACATTTCACGAACTTAGTGGGGTTTTGGTAGGGGTCGGACTCAGACCCCTTTTTAACAGAAGGTGCTGTGTCCAGGGACCATGGTTTTTCCAATCCCTGACGACGAATCCGGGCAAGTACAACGACGGTTACCGTAATAAAGTGTAGAAAATGTCGACTCATGATACGGTCACATACATACGTGGTGTCGGAGAAATAGGTAAGTAGACAGTCGCCCGTAGATCGACCAAAGGTGCAGAACCGACAACACTTAATAGGACGGTATCTGTATATCCCCGTACCTGGAAACACTTGATATCAAGATAGGTCTATCTACGGGTCCCTCCCCTAACGAATATCGTAAGAACTATAGGAGACGAGAGGTTCCCTCACCCTCCTTTAGACCTATGAAGACACCCAAGGTTCGTCCCGACTCTTCGTTGATACTTCAGCAATCACGGAAGTTCCGACGGTCCTTTAGGTCCTCCGACAATCACTCATGGGTCTTACCGATCTTTCCCTGACGACGACACAGGACCTCCGATCAGTCGTCGTCCGACGGACCTTCACACACAACCACGGTCTCTTGTAGGTCGTGTGGTGACCCCTTCGGGGCACGAAGGGACAACGTCTCTCACTCTGATCGTCTGTCGTGCCGTCCGGTCTGCACCTTTGGGTCCCCTTGCTTTTCTTCCGACGAGTGAGAGACGAGGAAGGTCTCACCCGATAATCTTGTCTCTGTCTCTCCCTGTTCCCCTTTTGTGTACTCGTTCGACCTTTGAACAGTGGTTTGACCTTTAGCCTTAACTGGTTCTTCAGTGACTTTAAGAGTCTCTTTGGGGTCTTTCACCGACGTAATTAAACAGACGAGAGACTACCTTTGACGATGAAAATTGGTTCCAGTTCACTTCACATCAAGACTGCGTAGACCCAAAACGTGTGGTGACACTAACTCTTTCAGTTCTTATTGTATAAATAGTGATGGATGGAAACGAAGGGATCACCGAAGGGACCACCGAGTCTGTCACTTCTTAGACGGACGTTAAGTCCTCTGGCTCCAAACTAGGGACCGAGTCCTTCTAGGGGACCACCTCTTTTACCGTTGGATGACATCGTAAGAACGGACTTCTTGAAGTACCTGTCTCCTCGGACCTCCCGATATAAGGTACCCCAACGTTTCTCAGTCTGTGCTGACTCGCTAATTTATATGTACGTAGAAACGAACTCCCGAAGGGTCCACCACGATCACCATTTCTTAAACGGACAATTACGTCCTCTACGTTCTTTACTCCCAAACTAGGGACTCAGACCTTCTAGGGGACCCCATCCTTTACCGGTGGGTGAGGTCATTAGAACGGACTTTCTAAGGTACCTGTTCTCCCTGGACCACCCGATGTCAGGTACCCCAGTGTTTCTCAGTCTGTGCTGACTCGTACGTGTGTGTGTGTCGAAACGAACTTCGTTCAGTATGGGTGGCAACGTCTACGTCAGCGACGAAGACCGAAGGTTGTCTGTCAGGAGACTAGACGGTCGACGAAGGACGTAGATAGACGCGGACTCGTCCAAGAGACTGGTGTCGCACACAAGGCGAACACGTTGCTCCGGTCTACACGACCCCTCAGTGCAGGGACCCTCGTTAGCAGTCGGTTGCTCCCGTTCCTCGACAGATATTTTCGGGGTATGAAAAGAAGAGATACCCTACAAAGACTCCCCACAAGTGTCAGAGAGATCTCAGGGTCTCCCTAACACGGGGAAAGGGAGACTGTCATTGGGAGTACACTTTCGTAGATAACAATCGAAAGGAGGAAAGGACCAAAATGGATAGTAAGAAGAACTTTTGTGGGGGTTTATTTGGCGAACGTAGGCTTAGGAACAGAGTCTCAGATAAACCCCCTTTGGATTTGTTTCTGTTTGTCCCGGGTCAATCAACTAGTCTCCAGGCTAACCTAGAAAACTTAATACTGTAGTCTAACGGGACTTATAATCCTCTCTATCGTACACTTTTTGGAGTTATACAAGTAACTCGTTTTACAGTTATTTAAACTCTCTCTCTGTCCTTTCGACACAAGAACACGAAGGATGTCCTTTACAAACAGTCTATAAACACTCTTCCAGAGATGTGGAATCAGTCCCCTTCCTTTCGGTACGTAAAACTCAATGTTATAGTATTTTCGGGAGTAAACTTACTTCTCGTTCGAGGTGTCTAAGAACATCGTACATAAAAAAAACCTCTTTTTCATTTTAACTAAATAGGAGAGAAATTTCGAAAGGACCCGTCTCTAGGACGAAAATCGATGGTTCCCTACTATTTACCTTTAATACAAGAGTCACAGAAATAATCAAAAGATAAAGACGACATTATTTAATAGTTTCTGAGCCGACTTTGTTGTGTCTAAGTAGTGGAACGTCAAGACATTCAGTCCTGAGACTGTACCGAGAGTGGCCCGATTTTAGTTCCATAGTCGTCCCTAACTGTATATATATATGTGTGTGTGTTAACTATGATATATATTTTACCTATTGATTACTCTAGGATGACATATCGAGTAACGAGACACTACTTGATCCACCCTTCCTTTAGGTCTTTTCTCCCCACACACACATATGAATATCACTAAATAAAACGGAACATCACCTTTTATTGTCGTAACATTTCGTTTATATGAGGTCATTTTTAATTAAAAACTTTTATCCATAGTCTCCGAGATCTCTCTTAGACAAAGTGACCGAAAAGTTCGAGGATCGCCGGTAGGCACAAAAAACCGAATACCGGGGGAAGGAGGTGGAGTTTCGGTCGTTATACCGTAGAGACTGACTGATGTCGACCCTTCCAAGAGACGAAAGTTCTTCAGTACACTAATCTAACACTACTAGACCTATGAGGTTCTATTACAGTCTTATTAAAGTTAGTGAAGTATTTTAAGAAAAATGACACAAGCTATTGTATAAATGTTCAAAGTCCCTACTACCATACCTGCAGAAACCCACCGGTAACGCGGCGGATGGTGTCATGGATATTGATGATTGAACTTTATCTAATTTTTTTTTTAGTGTCTCACATAGAAATCAAATAACAAAAATCAAAACTTCCTTATGTCATTTACGTATAAAAAATTTCCGAAGGTATCCAAGTAAGAGTTTGACTGATAGGGTTTGATGAAACCCCTTAAAAAAAAAAATTATCGTTAGATTATAAGTATGTGGTTTCTTGTGACTTCTACCGGCTCATCTTTGCACTCACGAATCATGACTCAGAGACCCGGTCGAGCCAAGTCCAGAGTCGCCGTCGTCGTCACTAGCAATTCGTTTCTCTCGGATCCCATCAACCGGTTCTACGGCTTTTAGAAGTCGCCGTCGAGGGTGGTCCTAGATAGGGTCTTCTAACGGCTGGTGGACCCGGACCTTGATTCTTTAAGTCGTTGGTCCTCTGGACACACCTCTAACCTCTTTCACAAGCACCTCTCCTACAGATGTAACAAGTCTCACCGACGCCTCTTTAGTTACTGTTAGAGTACCTTGAAAACTAATACTAATTGCGGACGTTCTAACGAAGTCGGTCGGCCCAATGACGTCAGTAGGACACGAAGGGAATACGGGCCGTCCTATTCTTCCTATTCTCGGCCCGAGGTTAGAGTCGGTTCGACCAACGTTTATACGAGAGACATCGTCCGCGCCTAGTATAATAGTGGTACCTGGAAGTACGAAGATTTTAAGTCCCGAAAAAACTATAGTTGTTAAACATACGTCTCGGTCGCCAGGAGTTCACCTATTCCCTCTTGTGGAGACTCACCTCCTTGAAGTGTCAACAGAGTGGACTACGACTTCCTCGTTTCTCTCACTGAAGGTAGCGTCTGGCCAACTTACACCTGAAACGGAACTAAGTGTTTCTTGCCTTCTTCCGGTTACTTCACCTGACGTACCACGAGCATCCCCTGCACTTCCTGGCACACGGTAGGAGCACCTACTGTACCGACTGTGAACACCGCGTTAGACTGTACGTCGACTGTTTGAAGAGAGGGAACCTCGGTGGTCCCAAATACGACAGGACTGAGTACCTTAGAAAAGACCGGGTCGGCAAAGAGCGTAATTATTACGTACGAAACTTCGTCATCATCAGTGGTTACGGTATAGAGTCCTCCTATTCTACTTCGTAACGAGGTTTTATGTCCACTGGCTGTAGAGGTACTAGGAGCGCCTTCGGTAGTCCTCTTGAGTGTTACCTCTTAGGCAGAGGATAGACAAGTCGGTACAGGGAAATATTATCTCATTGAGGACTCCGAAAAGTCTTTATTTCACTCGGGGTAGGGAACAAATAAAGAAACCATAAACTACTTTTTAGGTCGTCTTCTGGGTCGAACAACGTCACATCAAGAGATGTAGGGCGTAGTCAATATACTCGCTATGATGATAACACAACCGGTTTTTCAAGTAAATCCAACAAGGAATTGTCGAATACCCTTTTGGACTTACTTGAAGAACCAGTTGGGTTATGCAATCTCTTTATATCTCACTGTCATCGGCGACCCTAAAAGATGGACATAACAGAGTAGGACCGAAGAAACTAGAACACTCGGAACGTCGAAATTGACAAGTCGAAGATGTTCTACAGCCTGAAACCTTTCGAAACACATCTCACAGGTCTATACAAACCCCTTCGAGTCTGATGAAACGTACACTTACGAAGTCGTGGGGTGGGGTGAGGGGCGGTGGGGCGTTACACACTATTCAAGAGATTTCAGACATGATTTAATACGTTCTTGGATCCCGTTGGGTTTGGGTCTAGACCAACGACTCGGGGACATTCCGACCTCTTCGGGATCCCGTCCTCGGACTCCCCTTCGTTAGGTGGTATCTCGTTTACTAAGAACCCTCCTTTTTCGGACTAGGTAGTGGGAAACGAACCTAAGACAGTGAACCTAAGAGAAAAACAGGGATAAGGAAAGGTAAACCGGACTAGAAGAAAAGGACTGGTTTATGGGTGAACCAGGGTTCACTAACAACACGGTATTAAAAGACCTTTCGTTTGAGTTAAGGACGAGATTCTAGACATTGTAATTGTACTCTACTAAGACGACATCGAATTAGAAGGAATCGGGTGATGGTGACGTCATCATCCAAAATCCACCACCACATCACGGAAAACTAATTAAATTGACAAATAGTAGAAAGAAGAAACCTAGACAAACCGGAGAGTTTACTGGACTCTAAAGACAAAATTTTTTCAACTATAATGACAGAGAACAACTTCTTTGATTATTTCAATAGAGAAACTAACACCCAGATTTTTTTTTTTTTCTTGTGAAGTTGTTCACTTGAAGAGACCTTTGATGTTAGTCTAGTTCTTTATCCTGTACAGATCGTACGTCTGGAGAAGAGTACGAGAGATGTGAGTGTAAGGGAAGAGAGGGTGTCTTTTGTCACAGAGGTAAAGGTATAGTGTCTAAACAAGACGGAGATTTAGACTGTGTCTCTCTTAATATGTCTTATGTAAGAAAACACAGACGAAGGAAGTCAGTAAATAACGGAATTCTCTAAAAGGAAAACATGGTTATTGAACAAGTAAGAGTGAACATATCTCAAAGTTAAAATACTTGTATGGTGGTAAATAAATGAGTAATGTACCACCGGTAAACCTAACAAAATTGATTACAACGGTGACACTTAAAAGGTCACATCGAGAGACATTGGTATATGTATGTAATTACAACTCATAGATACCTTACCCTAGTGACCCCGTATTTCACACGTGTATGAGTAGAAACCTACTATAACTGTTCATAAGGTCCACAAACCTGGTACTCGTAAGACCCACAAGATGTAGGAATCGTTGTAAGTCATAACAGTCAGAAAATTTACACAATTGGAGAGCCCACTCACGTATCACTATAGAGTAATTCTAAACAAACAACAACAAGAAAAAAAAAAAAATTCCATCTTAAATGTCTATCAATTTATGTGTCTAGAATTCCCAAACTTACCAAAAAAAGTTTGAGATTCGAAACAAACTTGTTAAGTTACTTAGGTTACTTAAAATAGTTCCCGACTTCCCGACGGGGCCCACCGAGTCACCTTTTCTTAGACGCTTACTTACGTCCTCTACGTCCTTTACACCCAAACTAGGGACCCAGTCTTTCTAGGGGACCTCTTCCTTTACCGTTGGAAGAGGTCATAAGAACGGACCCTTTAGGGAACCTGTCTCTTCGGACCACCCCACGTCAGGTATCGCAGCGTTTCTCAGTCTGCACTGACTCACTGACGTGCGTTCCAAGAAACTTGAAATTCTAAGGTTAAACACACACAAAAAATAGTTCTCCCAAAACCCTCTTAATTTACAGAACACTAACTTCTCCCTTTTGACACAAATGAAATTCGAGAATTGGGTGAGGAAGATCACGATTCACATTATATTTCCGTATTCGTTCGTAGGTTAGTTCGAACACTTGGTAACCTGACTGACTCAGTCTTGTACAATAAGTAAAGTGTCCGGTAAATGGAAGTCTGGACTCCCCTGTGAACAGGATCCTTTCCCTTCCCTCTCTGAGTCTTTGTAATGTATCATTGGTCCGTAGTGCTCGTAAACGGATAAACAGAGGTTCGAGAACCTATACCACGGTTTGGTGTTCATACACTATTCTTAATTGAGTTCTCGTAAGTCTTAAGTTTTGTCAGAGGAAGGAAAAAAGTCGAGAACAGTGTAAGAACGTCCTCAGTGTATGGTAGTCCATCAATGCAGTAACAATTTTATGTCTACGTACGAGGACCGTGTGTCACCACGACTACGAGGTGTAATGTCGTGTACGCAGTACATCGAAACAAAACGGACGTTCAAATCTTCCATCTTTTATCTTACCTACACTTATTTGTCACTGGACTTACCAGAAACAGGTTACTTTGTCGGAGTTGAAACTAAAATCAATATACATAGAACGCTTCCGACTCACCGTATCTATTGATCGTAACGACCCCAACTCACTTACACAAAGAGACTTAGAACAAACAAAGGTAGATATTTTCTACTAGTGCCGGAGGTCCCGACGATGTACCTAATACACTCACCTGTGGCCTTTCGTACGCCATGTCTTCAAAACTCAGAGAGAAGGAGGAAATGAGTGTTTGTGACAACAACGAGCAGTGAGTCAGCACAGACTGAGAAACGCTGGAGTACCTGACATTCGGTGGTCGGCGGAGACAGGTACCCTAAAGAGTCCGTTCTTGTGACCTCACCCAACGACACAGGAAGAGGTCCCCTAGAAGGGTCGGGTCCCTAGCCTGGACTCAGAACACGTGACTGTCCGTCCAAGAAATGGTGACTCGGTGGTATTTATTCCAATCACTCTTATAGTATTGTAAACACCTCAATTCCTTCTTTCCAGGTTTCTAGTGTTCGATTCGAATCAGTCACTATACTCCAGTAGGTAACTCTTCCGAGGTGACCCCTGGCACTGACGTTTAGCAATCAAGATGTGTCCTTTGGTCCCGGGACCCGTAACTGTCCTTGGTATGTTGAGTCGAGTTCCCACTCCGGGTGACTTCACTGGGTCCGGTATAGTCTAGCACGGAAGGTTCCGGTAACACTAGGTGAGGGAAGGGAACTGGTATTCTCTTTTCCGTGTCGTTCTTGTCGCAGGGACCCTCTCAAAATACCCAGTCCGGACCTTCACTGTGTGTAGAACAAAAGGATTAAGGCGACCGACGTCAAGTCCGTGGACCGGTATGAAGTGTCATTTCCTCCGACCCTTTACGGTACTTCGATCGACACGTAGACCCTTCTTCTCTCTTCCCATCTAAAACCACTGACAATCTGTAGAGTGGTGTCTGCCAGGTCTCAGACCGGGACCCGTCAGAAAGGGTGTCAGTACCGTTTCACGAGTAACGGTGTAGTACCACGTCGTTTCGTCCTTCCTATGTTCCGAGAATTAAAAAAAAAATTTGAAATTTAAAATATGACCTCTTATCGACTACTTTGTAACACTCGCGAAAGCCACGTGTCGATTCGCTGCGTCGGTATGTATGTACACATAGGTAGGGGGGGGGTCGCAGGGGAGGGGGGTCCGACGGTGTGCAGTAACATGGCTCAAGGTACACACGATGTGTCCTCCTGGATCAACGAATAAGTAAAATTTATATGGTCACCCATATACAGTTGCGGTTAAAAAATTTTAAAACGACACGGACTAGAAGCAAAGTCGTACGTGTTAGAACAAGGAACTGGTCCCTAACTTGGACCCGAGGGATACAACCCCCGGACCTCAGTATTGGTGACCTTACGATCCCTTCATCAGGGAATTTTTATAAGTATTTTATGACAACAAATTTTGGATAAAGGTTTGAAGAACTTACACTTCTGAGGTACTTTCCGTAAATATAGAGGACAGAGAGGATCCATTATATAAACCTGAGGACTCGTACTGACCCAGTGAAATGTGGGAATGACCCGTCAAATTTTTAGATAGACCAAGATCCTTCCACCCTCCCTCCCAGTCCTACCCCTAGTGTATATGTGGGTACCGACTAAGTACATTTACATACCGTTTTCGGTGGTACTATAACATTTCATTAATCGAAGGTCAATTTTCTTTTTCAGATAGACCAAGGTCTAAGAGTTTTCTATTTAGGTGGGAGACCACCGGACTGGGACCTCCACTCAGGAGTCCAATAAGATACGGAACCCTACCTCTTTAAAAGATTCGAAGGTTCTCCGCACACCGATTCGGAAAGACTACGACCATTATTCTCCAAGTCCTGACACCTAGGAACCTCTAGCTCGAAACCCGGACAACCGCCCGATTTGGAGAGATTCGTGTCGACAATGGTTTAGAGTTTAGGTACACGGGGTTCGTGCCACTCCGGTTAGTTATGGTTTTGTAATCTCTGACCTTGTCTCTTCTTAACTGACGTCCAAGTATGTTCCTCTACCCACCGAGTACGGGATTCTTGAGGTGTCACTGACTTTCGAGAGTCGTTCGGGGAAATTTTCCTTTGCCACTCCCTCCCTCCCCAAGCAACAACGTCTGAAGAACTACAGTCTACAAACAAGAACTCCAGTCTGGTACCAGTCCATTGTTACAAGGATATTTAAAGATAGTTTACTTACAATGAGAGACAGGACTGTTCCTTCCCGTTTCCAGGGTTACGTGTTGAAAGGGCGAGGTACTAGGGTCAGAACCGATTCTCCTACGTCAACCGGCGAGGAAGTCCCGGGCCAAGGGTGTGAGACGACTCGACAGTAGGGGTTCCCTCAGTCGGTAGGTCGGGTTGACCAAGAGTCACCGGAGTCCGACGGGTCTAACCTCTCTCCAAGTGGTGACGGAGCACCCGACCCGGTTCCGACCACCTCCCGGAATCACTCCCGAGACCTCGGGACGTCCCTCATTAAGGGTCAGACAAGGGGTCCGGGAAGTCGAATGGGTGACCGGGTTCCGACCCACTCGACGTCCCGGAGTCCGTCTTCCGGTCCCAGACGGAGAATGGACTGAGAGGTGGAATGCTGGTGGGAAGGTGACACCAGACTTAGGGAAATGATTGACAACAAAGAATTGTCAACCAACGAACACCCACCATGGGTGACTTCGTGGTGGGTTGTCGACTCGTCCTGGGGAATGGACCATTGTCCCACGTCTCAGTACTACGCGTCATTACTGCCTGCACGACTCCCGACTCGAGTGACGCGACACCACCTGTCGGCGGCATACATGTCGTGTATTTATTGTCGGGTACTGAGTCGACACGGGTTTATATTGGAAAAGGATGACGAGTGAAAATTAAAACTCGTGGCAGAGAAGGAAGGTAGTCCACCAACTCTATTAGAGTCAGGCCGTTAGGTCAATACTCCTCGAAAGCACTCTAGTCCAACACTACCTCTGTCGTCTGAAGCTCTTACAGTTGTAGAAACACTTTGGTAAGTGGAGTCTAACCCTGAACTTGAGTACGCGACCCTGAGCTTGGGTCGGTTTTGCGACGAACCCTGAGAATGGGTGTTATAAAATTACTCTTGGTGGATGGACCATAGACCTGAATGACTCCGAGTCCAAGAACCCAAGACCAACAGAGTAGTGTCTTTCTTAAGTCACTCTCTGTCACTATGGCCTCTTCACCTAAATAAATCTCTCTTTGTGTGAGGTATCTGTCCCACACCCAGTAGTGTTTTCCTTCTTCGTCAGACTCTGAGGTTAGGAAACTGGTGGACTACGTCTCTTGACTGAGCGACCTTTTCTGGGACTACGACCCTTTCTAACTTCCATCTCCTCTTCCCCTGCTGTCTCCTACTCTACCAACCTACCGTAGTGACTGAGTTACCTGTACTCAAACTCATTTGAGGTCCCCAACCACTACCTGTCCCTCCGGACCACACGATGTCAGGTACCTCAGAATTTCTCAACCTGTACTGAACTGGACGGAAAACTCTTTAGACATACGTCCAGTCCTTCGTTGTCAATCTTGACCTGTACCTTGTCGTCTGACCAAGGTTTATGTTTTTCCTCATGCAGTTCCGACATATAACAGTGGGACGAATAAATTGAATATACGTCTCATGTAGTACTCTTTACGACCTGACCTTCTTTGTGTTCGACCTTAGTTCTAACGGCCCTCTTTATAGTTATTGGAGTCTATACGTCTACTGTGGTGGGAATACCGTCTTTCACTTCTCCTTGATTTTTCGGAGAACTACTTTCACTTTCTTCTCTCACTTTTTCAACCGAATTTCGAGTTGTAAGTCTTTTGCTTCTAGTACCGTAGGCCAGAGTAGTGAAGTACCCTTTATCTACCCCTTGTCACCTTTGTCACAGTCTGAAGTAAAACTCCCCGAGATTTTAGTGACGTCTACCACTGACGTCGGTACTTTAATTTTCTGCGAATGAGGAACCTTCTTTTCAATACTGGTTGGATCTATCGTATAAGTTTTCGTCTCTGTAATGAAACGGCTGATTCCAGACAGATCAGTTCCGATACCAAAAAGGACACCAGTACATACCTTCACTCTCAACCTGACACTTCTTCCGACTCGCGGTTTCTTAACTACGGAAACTTGACGTCACAAGCTCTTCTGAGAACTCTCAGGGAACCTGACGTTCCTCTAGGTTGGTTAGGTAAGACTTCCTCTAGTCGGGACCCTAAAGAAACCTCCCTTACTACGACTTCGACTTCGAGGTCATGAAACCGGTGGCGTACTCTTCTCAACTGAGTAACCTTTTCTGAGACTACGACCCTCCCTAACCCCCGTCCTCCTCTTCCCCTGCTGTCTCCTACTCTACCGACCTACCGTAGTACCTGAGCTACCTGCACTCAGACTCACTTGAGGCCCTGAACCACTACCTGTACCTCCGGACCGCACGACACTAAGTACCCCAGCGTTTCTCAGCCTGTGCTGACTCGCTGACTTGACTTGACTTGACTTGACTCGACTTCTCTGACTTGACTTGACTTCACTTGACTTACTCACCGTCCTAGTAAGTTCGATAAAACCCCTTCCCCGTCTCTAAAGGTTCTTAACCCGGTGGTAGGTGCAAAACTAGAAACTACCAACCTTGGGAGTACCACGGACACCCTCCAGTACATCGAACGACTACACAGTGTCACTCGTATACGACTCCGAGTTCCAGATCACCTCCAGTTGAACGACCGATAGAACCTGGGTAAACCAAGATTAGTCCAATAAAACACAGGGACCCGGTATAGTGAGAAAGTTTTCAACATGGGACAGAAACCCCGAAGGGTCCACCGTGATCACCATTCTTGGGTGGACGACTACGTACTCTGTATTGTCTGTGCCCAAGTCAGAGACCCGACCCTTCTAGGGGACCTCCTCCCGTAGTGTTGAGTGAGGTCGTAAGAACGCACCTCTCAGGGTACCTGTCTTCTTGGACCGTCCGATGTCAGATATCCCAGTGTTTCTCAGTCTGACATGACTTCACTGAATCGTTTGTGTGTACTTGACGGGGGAAGGGAGGACAAAGTGAACCAGGAACTATATACGATAGCCCATAGAAGATTAAGACGGGAAGACGGGTGAAGTTAAGACCGTGTAAAGTCTAAAGAGATACGAAAGGGACGTAATACGCCCTTCCGTTTCTTCAGTAAGACGAGGGAGACGGTCTGATGCTCAACCCCCAGGAATGTTTGAAAGGGTCCCGGGGTAAGTGGATCCAAGGACGAGTTCCCTCACAGAGGACGATTCGCCGTGACGGGCCCCACGTCCTGTTCGGGGAGAGTGACGGCGGGTAGACACGGAGGCGAGCGGAATGAAGGGAAGATTAGTGGGAGAAGACTTGGAGCTTCGTAGAGAGGAGATCAGGGGGTCTTGTGGGGAGAGAGGGGTTTGGACGACGACAGTAAGTACACTCACAAAAATACAAGGGGATTCGTGGAGTGAAAACCTTGTGTCTTCAGGTCTTATCAAATAAATAAATAAGAAAAATAAGGAGACGTAAGAGAAAAACATTCGAGAGGGAGAATCAAGTTACTCTTATCTTGTAAAATTGTCGATCCTACTCCCTACCCCTCCTGACACTACTACGGGTAATCAATTACATAATAAGATTATTATTAGGTATACAAAATCTTATTGTATATAGTCTTATTAGGAAATCTTGTGAATAAGTGGATGGATGGAATGTTGTATGTTTGTTTACTTGTGTATGCTTCTTTCGTTCGTTTGTATTACAGGGTGATATCATAGACTTTACCTACACACACTCAAATTCATAAAGTGTAACAAAGGTAAGTCGACGTATGTGACTTCATACGACATATATTCAAACATTCTTTTTTTACGAGTACTGAACCTTTATTCACTCTTTTTAATACGTCACAGGAAAGTGTCAAACACTTAAGACTCTTCTTGTAGACTAAGACGTTCGAAAAACTAACTAAAATACAAATGATAAAATGTTAAGACATCCCCATCTTCAGTTATACATCTTTTGACTATCGTTTCCGATACTACTAAGAACACCGATCGTTACGTTTATTTATAACTGACCATCTCTATATTAGTAAAGACGGTTAAACTTTTCTAATGGGATTTGTAATATAACGTAGTGGAATCTTCTGTGATGAGGTAAAATATGAATAATCTTTTAAGTAAAGGTAAATATAGATAGATGTAGTTATAAACAGGTAATAAGTTTAAGAGGAAACTGGGTGAATTGTATGATGACAACTAATAACTACTATCTAACTTATTTTAGGAACTACACGAGTAAAATACTTTAAAGTAAACTTTTGTTTCAAACCCTTAATTCGAAAAAAGAAAACTTCTAATATGATAACGGTAAACAGTATTTTTTGAGAAAGAAATCACAGATTTGACGGTGTGAGTAGGAGAAAAACGAGGTAGTCGTTATAAGGGTTGTCAAAGAGTCCCAAGAAGGTGTAAAGCAAATCAGAAGTTTTACTAGAAGTGTTACTATCCATCATTTCAAAGATAAACCGTGCAATTTTTACCTCCGAGTCTCTTACCAAACAAATTAAAATCCAGGGTCCATCAATTTTTTTGTGAGACATTCTGTCGACACAAAAGTTATCAATAGTTCGTACAAAAATTGGGGAACTGGGACAATGGGACTTGTCGCAATTCCAATTTTAAAGAATCCTAATGTGTACGTTAGGAGGACATTCAAAATTTCATAACCTTCTGGAATCCCAGGAGTAAATTTCGTAAAAGTTCTTTTTCGTTTGACAATCGAAACCTATAAATTTAAGTTTCGTTGTAAACCATTCTTTACTTCTGACGACTCGGTTATTAAAAACATAGATGAAATACGGACATCCTAGACCCATTACGTGCAGTCAACTTAGTTCCTTAGTCGAGTCAAGTCAAGTCAACAAGTCAGCACAGACTGAGACGCTGGGGTACCTGACGTCGTACGGTCCGAAGGGACAGGTAGTGGTCGTGGGTCTCGGATGAGTTTGAGTACAGGTAGTGTTTCCACTACGGTAGGTTCGTAGAGTAGGAGACGGCAGGGAAAGAGGAGGGTAGAAGTTAGAAAGGTTCGTAGTCCCAGAAAAGGTTACTCAGTTAAGAAGTACAATCCACCAGTATCATAACCTCAAAGTCGAAGTCGTAGTCAGGAAGGTTACTTATAAGTCCTGACTAAAGGAAATCCTACCTGACCAAACTAGAGGAACGTCCGGTCCCCTGAGAGTTCTTAGTTCCTTATTATTCACCAATCGATAGTTCTACAAAGGGACCACCGAGTCACCATTACTCGGACGTTACATTCTCGACGTTTTCTACACCCAAGCTAGGGACCCAACCTTTCTAGGGGACCTCTCCCTTTGCCGTTGGGTAGGGTCGTAAGAACGGAGTTCTTAGGGTATCTGTCTCCTCGGACCGTCCGATACCAGGTCTCCCAGCGTTTCTCAGTCTGTGTTGACTTCTCTGAACGGGCGAACGGTCGTTAATTCTTAGATTGACACTTCCGTTCCTTACATGCACATTTTATATTAAATAAGGAATTTTAATTTTCCAGATTTGTTTATAAAAAGTCTTTTCCTTATCTACTGTTGTGTTAATTACTCATTGACGACTAGTTTACTTAATAAGAAAAGATGCCTCCTTTCTCTTTTCGTGTTTTCTATTACGAACCATAAGTCTAAGTTTTAGTCGGTCAGTTAGGACTAATAAAAGGAAAAAGAGTGGTACGGTTTGGGGTTCTTTCCACAGTAAGTTTCAGTTTACCATAGACATCACCATATTGTATATTTCATAGAATATTACATATGTTCTTAAGACCGGAAGAAGTCTGATCGAACATAAGTAACAAAAAAAGGACGGGACTAGAGTACCAAGTGCTGTAAAACTTCTCGACGTAAAGAAGAACTTGTAGGTCTATCTCTTTTATATAACTTATTCATCTGAATTCCGTTACCAAATCGGGACCGGAGGGAGGTCAGAATTGAAAGGGTTCCCATCAGTAATAGAACTGAAGACCGTCGTCTCTAACAAAGAAAATGAGTTGTAATACTAACACTCCAAAAAACTATGTCAACGTACATTGACATTAAAAAAGGAAGAAGAACGACCTATCGTAAGTAACATATCTTGGTATTTTAACAATGAGAATAATAGTATCATTCAGAGGAAGAAGGGGTCTAAACAGAAGAGAGTACATGGTTGTTGTATGTGTTGGGTGACACTACTTAGGTGAGATGAGACTTTCCTTCACCCCTTCCAGTCCAACATATAATTGGCCCAAAACTGGAAACTTATCCCACGACCAACGGGTCATTGGTTCTAACCAATTTGTAGGTCTTCTATAACCAACTGTGTAGTAGAAGAAAAAGGTTTACCGATGAAAAAAAAAAAAAAGGAGGACACTGACTCGATCACTTCCTTTGAATTCAACCGTTGTATAGTTTAGATTTGAGTTGGACAAAAAGGTCAAGACCCTTAGACTGTTGAAAGGGAGTGAGGTAAAACTCGATCAATTATAGATCAAGAACGGTGTCATCATACTACTACTCATACTTCTATAGTGTACATGTACCCCTTCAGACTTTTTTAAGTATCTTTGTCTGGTGTTCATTGTGCCTGTAGTCAATATGGAAACGTCGAAAACTTCCGTCTTCATCCAGTAGTCTACAAAAGAAGATCACAAAACTTTGACTTATCGTGTGTCAAGTGACTAAAGGAAATAAATTCCCTTTTACTGAAGTGAGGTGAGTCCCAACACGTTAGCAGTGGTTTAGATGCAATCTTGTAGAAGTACTGAGATTTTCCTTTGGGGTGTGGGGCATCTTCAATGACAAGTAAAGAGTTAAAGGGATGGGGGATGGAGGGGTGGTAGAAGGAGATCAATCTGTCGATAAGTGGTTAAAAACCAGAGATGTCAAAATAGAAAAGACTTACAAAGTATAGTTACCTTAGTATGTTATAGACAAGAAAAAAATTTTTAAAAATTTAACTAAAAAATTTTAAATTTAAAATCAAAAAAATGAAATGTTATGACATAACCACCTAAGTACAGTTACATACCGTTTTGGTTGTGTTATACACAAGAAAACCCTTACCGAAAAAAAAAAAAGGTGATGAACTAATTAAAAAATTCCAACTTATAAGGTAACATATTTGTATGGTGTAAAACAAATAGGTATACAGTCAACTACCTATAAACCTAACAAAGGTGAAAAACCAATAATACTGATTACGACGTCACTTATAAACATATATCTAAAAATAAAGAAAACTCATATGTGTATCCTCTCCTTAACGATCTGGTATGTATTTTTAAGATTTTCTACTACGATAATTTCACGACGTGAGTTATACGGTCGTTTAAACCTTTTGAGACGTCACCGGTGTCCTGACCTTTTCCAGTCAAAAGTAAGGTTAGTGTTTCTTTCCTTTACTGTTTCTTAGAAGTTTGATGATACATTAACGAGAGTAAAGTGTACAATCGTTACATTACGAGTTTTAGGAAGTTCGATCCGAAATTATCATGGACTTGACTCTTCAAGGTCTATATGTTCGACCTAAATCTTTTCCGTCTCCTTGGTCTCTAGTTTAACGATTGTAGACAACCTAGTACCTTTCTCGTTTTCTCAAGGTCTTTTTGTAGATGAAGACGAAATAATTGATGTGGTTTCGGAAACTGACACGTCTAGTGTTGTTTGACACCTTTTAAGAATTTCTCTACCCTTGTGGTCTGGTGGAATGGACCGAGGACTCTTTTTACATACGTCCAGTTCTTCGTTGTCAATCTTAGTCTGTACTTTGTTATCTTACCAAATGTCAATTCTTTCCCCATACAGTTCTGACATACAAAAGTGGAAAAAATAAATTTATTTACGTCTCATGTAGTACGTTTTAGGGTCCAACCTACTTCGAGTTCGACCTTAGTTCTAACGACACTCTTTATAGTTACTAGAGTCTATACGTCTACTGTGGTGGGATACCGTCTTTGACTTCTTGATTTCTCGGAGAACTACTTCCACTTTCTCCTCTCACGTTTTCGACCCAATGTTGAGTTATAATTTTTTTTGACTCTAGTACCATAGACCAGGATAGTGAAGTACCGTTTGTCCACCCCTTTTACCTTTGTCACCGTCTGACATAAAAGAATCCTATGTCTTAGTGACACCTACCACTGACATCGTCCCTTAATTTACCGTAAACGAGGAACCTTCTTTCCGATACTGTTTGGATGTATCGTATAATTTTTCGTCTCTATAGTGAAATGACTGTTTCCACCCAAATCAGTTTCTTTTCCAGTCAAAAGTAAGGTTAGGGTTTCTTTCCGTTACGGTTTCTTACGAGTTTGATGGAGTGTTAACGTGAGTAGAGTGTGTGATCATTTCATTACGAGTTTTAAGAGGTTCAGTTCGAAGTCGTTATACACTTGACACTTGAAGGACTACAAGTTCGACCAAAATCTTTTCCGTCTCCTTGGTCTCTAGTTTAACGGTTGTCGACGACCTAGTACCTTTTTCGTTCTCTCAAGGTCGTTTTGTAGATAAAGACGAAATAACTGATACGGTTTCGGAAACTGATACACGTAGTGTTATTTGACACCTTTTAAGACTTTCTCTACCCTTATGGTCTGGTGGACTGGACGGAGAACTCTTTAGACATACGTTCAGTCCTTCCTTCTCAATCTTAACCTGTACCTTGTTGTCTGACCAAGGTTTATACTTTTCCTCACACAGTTCCGATATATAACAGTGGGATGAACAAATTGAAGATACGTCTCATGTAGTACTCTTTACGACCCGACGTTCTTCGTGTTCGACCTTAGTACTAACGGTCCTCTTTATAGTTCTTGGAGTCTATACGTCTACTGTGGTGGCAATACCGTCTTTCACTTCTCCTCGATTTTTCGGAAAACTACTTTCACTTTCTCCTCTCACCTTTTCAACCGAATTTCGAGTTGTAAGTCTTTTGCTTCTAGTGCCGTAGACCAGGGTAGTGAAGTACCCTTTATCTACCCCTTTGTCACCTTTGTCACAGTCTGAAATAAAAAACCCGAGGTTTTAGTGACGTCTACCACTGACGTCAGTACTTTAATTTTCTGCGAATGAGGAACCTTCTTTTCAATACTGGTTGGATCTATCGTATAAGTTTTCGTCTCTGTAATGAAACGACTGATTCCAGACAGATCAGTTCCGATACCAAAAAGGACACCAGCACATACCTACACTCTCAACCTGACACTTCTTCCGACTCACTCCTTCTTAACTACGAAAACTTGACACCATAACCTCTTCCGAGAACTCTCAGGGAACCTGACGTTCCTCTAGATTGGTCAGGTAAGACTTCCTCTAGTCGGGACCCTAAAGAAACCTTCCTTACTACGATTTCGACTTTGAGGTCATGAAACCGGTGGAGTACGCTTCTCGACTGAGTAACCTTTTCTGAGACTACGACCCTCCCTAACCCCCGTCCTCCTCTTCCCCTGCTGTCTCCTACTCTACCGAACTACCTGTACTCGGACTTACTTGAGACCCTCAACCACTACCTGTCTCTCCGGACCGTACGACGTTAAGTACCCCAGTCTTTCTCAGCCTGTGCTGACTCGTTGACTTTACTTGACTGACTACCAAAAAGGTCATCAGTGCATGTATACACTCTCAACCTGATATTTCTTACTATTCGTGACTTCTTAACTACGAAAGTTTGACACCACAACCTTTTCTGAGAACTCTGAGGAAACTTGTCGTCCTTAGTTTGGTCAGTTAGGGTTTCCTTTAGTTGGGACTTATAAGTAACCTTACTGACTATGATTTCAACTTCGAGGTTATGAAACCGGTGGACTACACTTGACAACTGAGTAACCTTTTGTGGGACCACGACACTTATTAACTCCCCTCCTCCTTTTCTCCCGTTGTCTTCTGCTCTACCAACCTACCGCAGTGATTCAGGTACCTGTACTCAAACTTGTTTGAGACCCTCTGTCACTTCCTGTCCCTTCGGACCACACGATGTCAGGTGTCCCAGTGTTTCTCAGTCTGTACTGACTCACTATCTTGTTGTTGTTATAATTGAGATTGTAAACCCCTTGACGGTCTGATAAAAGGCAGACTCACATAGCAAAGGTAACGTACGACGTTGTCTACTCGTAAGACTAAAGAGATGTAGGTGTGATCGTCAAAATTAATAGAGAGAAAAAGAAGGGGGAATAATGTCAATAAGATCGTCCATACTCCATCATAGAGTGATCCCAAAACTAAACATAAAGGGACTAATTATCACTATAACTCGTACAAAAGTATTCGAACAACTAATACACGTATAGAAGATACCTTCTTCCTAAGATAAGTTGAGGAGATAAAAATTTAATAAACAGGATAATAATCCAACATTCTTAAGAAATATATAAGATCAATGTTTATCAGACAGTATATTTACTAACCGTTTATAAAAGAGGGTAAGTCATCCAATAGAAAAATGAAAAAACTATCATAAGAAACTATGTGTTTTAACATTTTAAAACTACTTCAGATTAAATGAACAAAAATAAAAAGTAAACGCGACAACCACGGTAACTTAAAATAAGACTTTTAAGTTCCGTAAATACTTAACAATTACAAATTTTTAAATAACATATAAAAGGGACTTTGAACTATACGAATAATGGTAAAGTCTTTTCTTAAAGATTACTGTTTGATCAGTTACTAAACGGTATGAAAAAGCCCTCCAACCTTAAAGGTGAAAACGAATCCAGACCTAACTTAAATTTTTAGTAAAATTTTTTGGGTTCCTTTTTAAAAAAAGATTATTCTTTTTATTCTTACTGGTCCTTTACTTTCTGGGACTTTAGTCAGAGTCCTTTTCTTACCAACTAACGACTAACCACAGAATAATAGAACGTCCGTACGACTCTCCTAGGATTCCATTAATCGTACCATAATCCATGTATGACTAAGATCCGGGGTCCGACCCGATCGGTCACCTTCTCCGACGGTTCGTCCTAAGTGAGAAAAGATGAATCCTCGAAGATGTAATCCACCTTCTCTAAATAGATTGTATATTTTTCATCAAATACTTGTCGGAAAGATTAAGGGTCCCGTAGGTCAAATTACATGACACTTATTTAGGATTCATTTATAAATCTGTTGATTCACTTTCTCCAATATCTTAGTCTCCGATTTCCTACACCATACCTAATACTATACCACACTGAGACCTGTTCAGGTAAGTGGAAAGACTTGAAGACAAATAAGTAGCAATTCACCTCTGTAATTATTTCGAATCAAACCTCCCGACATTCCTTCCCGTCTCCTAAGTGACGGGTGGGGTCTCACGTACTTTGACACTTCTGTATGTTCACGGCACCCTTGTGTCGTCTTGCGTCTCTGGAGTTCTCCCTCCCCCAGTCTGTATCCCGAACCTTAACTACTCCTGACCCTCTTTTATACCGTAGACACAAAACCCTATCAGGAATAAACATTTTTGATGAAATAAATCTCACGGTACACCTCATACAAGTTCCTCCATTCTGTAAGTTTCTTGACTTGTGTCCTTCTAGAAGATCCACTTCCTTCGTTGTCCACGTTTCGTATTTTAGGTACCAAGAGAAACTTAGTACCAATAGAACCCCATATGCGAATCATCGCCCTAACGATCCATTGTACCATCAAGATGAAAGTCAAAAAATTCCGTGAAAGTATGACAGGAGGTATCACCAATATAGGTAAATGTAAGGGTAGTTGTCGCGTTCTCCCAAGGTAAAAGAGGTGTGGAAGAGGTCGTAAATAACAAACATCTAAAAAATACTACCGGTAAGACTGTTAGTATCACTCCACTATGGAGTAATGTGACAGTTAAACCCAAAGGGATCATTAGTCACCATAACTCGTAGAAAAGTCCACTAAAAGCCGGTAGACGTACAGAAGAAACCTGAATTTGGCAGTAGCGTAGTGATAAATGTTGTCGGTCCTGTATCTTCGTTGGGTTTACAGGTAGTTGTCTACTTACTTATCCCTTCTACACCATGAATATATATTACCTTATAATAATTTAGTATTTTTCCCTGTTGTGACCTAGTAAACATCACCACACTTACCTGGTTCTCAGATAGTATGTCTCATTTCATTCAGTCTTCGTCTTTTTGTTTATGGTGTATATATAGTTTAGATCTTTTTACCATGTCTACGTGGATAAACGCCCCGTCCTTGTCTCTACGTCTACACCCCTTGCCCGTACGCCTATGCCCGCCTCCTCCTCCCACCCTACTTGACGCTCTCATTCCAACTGAGTATAAGTGACGGGACACATTTTGTCTGGGCGATCTCCCTTCCGCGACACGTGGTGCCCTCGAGTCGAGCCACGAGACACTACCCCGTCCGACTCGCCCATCCTCCCTCCGAGTTCTCCCTCCCCTACATACATATGTGCATCGACTAAGTGAACCAAGATATCGTCTTTGGTAGTGTTGTGACCTTTCGTTAATATGAGGTTATTTTTTTTTTCAGGTGCCAAGAGGATCCTCTTCTGATAGACAAGGTTTCATTGTTTCTCCGTTCCGACTCTCACTAAACCCCTTCCTGACTTTTGTGTCGACTGAGGTCCGGACCGGCCTCAAGCTCGTTGTCGGTATACCGATTGTGACCAGAGTCCGACGTCTCTTCAACCCCTTTGGGTAAGACCCCTAGACCTCCGAACCCTAATCAAGATCAAGGAGGCGCTCAATCGACGCCTAGAGTCTTGAAATAGAGTGGAAAGACCCGAAACAGTGGTCTATGCAAAGGGTTTCAAATTAAACTCTTTATCATTCGAGGACCACCTGTCTAGACCAAGAGGTCTACCACGGTGTAAGTCTAACGAGGGTTTCAAATCCTTTGTTTCTTACAAACCAGTAGACTCTGAACCCCGTTAAAGGATTGGGGGCGTCCTGAAACCTTGTAAGAGCTGCCATACACCGCGTTTTATATACTACATATATCCGTAAGTTTAAGTCAGGTTTCACTACGAACCGTTTCATGAGGTCTCGTAAGTCCACAGAAAGACGTTACACTGTCTGTACGGGTACCTTAAGGTCGTCGTACAAAGAATGTGTAAATAGCTACATGTTGTGTGTATCTCTTTTCACGGGGTAGAGAAGATCAAGAGTGTTTGACTTGTGTAGACTGATTAGTCAAAGGTTAAGTTCTTTATCTTGTATTTGTTCCGGTACAATAAAGGAGAATGTAAGAGAAGATTAGTAAAGGAGTAGATTCTTAGGGAAGGCTTATGGTACCAAAATTTTACAATTTTTTTTTTTTTTGGACAACTTTTTATTTCTACCGGTTCTTTCAAGAATACATCTCTAGAAACGTACAGTAAGTCTTTAGATTGGGAGACGAACACGGGTCTACTTATCCATGATGTGAAGACCTTTTCTTACACAGTAAGATAGAGTTCCAGAGAATTGGGTAAATAAGACGAGACAGGAACTTGTAAAAGGTTCCTTTTGGACGACATTTTTCCTACCAAACTATAAATACTTATAAAATTGAAGTATCAATAGACATTTACAATTTGGTCTTTCATCGAGTCTGTCAGTTGTTACCTACTTAGTAATTAATCAAGGGTCTATATGTGGTACTTTGTAATTCGTCGACCATTTTACCTTCTGTTCCTGTCATAAATAAAACATTACATATCATTTTTTGACTTTCATGTTTTAACGTGATACGCTCTGGATATAGAAATATTTTAAGTTTACGTATACCTGTTCTTGACCTTTTATAAAGACTCTCTACTACCAACGAAAGATATAGACAATGTAAGATTTTGACAATATCATTATTTTGAGACTATCCGTTTTATCCTTGTACGTTCGAAAAACTAAATTTTTTACTTGTAAAATATTGTCGTGTAGTCGTGAAAATTTCATATTTCTTTACTTTTTAATGTTTAGATAGAAGAATTCACATCTTCAGGTGGTTCTCGATATTCTTACTGTTTTTACGATCTCGTGTCGTTGGAAGTTACAACCGTTACTAAGTTCCTTTATCCATGAAGGTATGTAACTACGCACATACGACACACACGGTTCGACGAACAGTATGGGTGGAGAAACGTTGGGATACCCTACATCGAGCGGTCCGAGGAGACAGGTACCTTAACAGGTCCGTTCTTATGACTTCACCCAACGGTACGGGAGGAGTTCCCCTAGAAGGGTTTGGTCCCTAATTTGTTTGCAACGAATTCAGAGGATGCAACCGTTAACTCAAGAAATGGTGATCGTGGTGGACCCTTTAGGTTCTCACTCACAGTTTAACAACGATTGAAACTCTTTAATTGTTCGAAATTGACGAGTTTATTTTTACGAACACGTTAAACTAGGTTTCTAAAACGAACATCCTTAGATAGGATATATTCATGATCCTGAGTTTCTATACACATAGTGTGCATAGTTCAACAAGTCTCGTAACGAGAATTATCTTTTTATTTACCGGAGTTTGTTTTTTGGGACCTGTGTTCGACTTACAAGTAATCGACACGTTACTAACCCGTTTAACACCATGTAGGTAACTTACTTGTCGAAACGTCGATACTATTCCTTCCGGAATCTAGAGATTCTGACCGAACCTCCTTGGGAGTAGTTGCTAACGATTTACTCTTTTTCTCTAACTTCTGAAAATTCTTATTGTAAACCCGAAAGAACTACCGAATCTCATTTCTTAGACGGACGGTCAAGTTGTCTACATACAAGTTAGTGACCCAACTCTTCTAGGGAACCTCTTCCTTTGCCGTTGGGAGAGGTCATAGAAACGGACCTTTTAAGGTATCTGTCTCTCTCGGACCAACAGATGTGGGGTACCCCAGTGTTTTCTCAGTCTGTGTTAAATCACTGACTTGTTGTTGTTTTTATTATAACTAAAACATTTAGTAATGTTTTATGTTACTGTGTGAATCCCCCGTATCTCTTTGCACAGGGAATGTGGAATCGACCTAAGAGTCAGTAACCTTCGTAAGATCAAGGTATCCGTTGGAAGACCTCCGGTCTTTATTAGATTTCCCTCAAAGTGTCTACTTCCGGAAGAGGGTGTCTCAATTCTGACTCATCCGAAACCTCCGTATTCGTTACCACACAATCAGAAAAATATTAGAGTAACAAGGACTTCCATTTAACCCAGACGGGTCTCCGGCTCCTAGACCACCTCCGTAGTCGTTACCAAACCCTTGGCACCACCGGCCCTTACGGAGAAGATTAGGAAAGATCTTGTTCACACCCTCCAAAAGTAATGTTTAAAGTCACATGATACGAGTGTACCACCCACCCAAGGAACCGCCCCTTCACTATAGTTTTACCTAAACGAAAACGATAAAAGGGGAATCGGACGATCAAAAGAGTTTTTCCGAACTAAGATAGACAACAAACCATAGGTAAATCCGTCCGTACGGGAATCCAAAGGGAACCTCTCATCCCACCTCCTCTCTTTGTACACTCAGACTTCGTGGTACCGTCCTTGCCGACGAACTCGCAGATTACCCCAAGTGGAATATGCAAACCTCAGAGTGTGGTGGGGTTTCGGACCCAAAGAGACTTCTTAGACGACAATTACAAGATGACAGGTAGTCCGGTACGGAGAAGTTAGGTTCACTGTACCGATCTATTCGGACCTTTAAACAGAAACTACGAAAGTCAAAAATTTTTTCTAAATGACCCCATATCGACCAAATGTTACAGCACGACCAAAGTCCACGAGTAGTTTCACTCATGCAATACGACAACGAGTCAACGATTCACTTCAGGCTGAGAAACGTCGGGGTACCTGACATCGCGCGGTCCGGAGGGACAGGGAGTGAGAGAGGACCTCAAACGGACTCAAGTACAGGAAATTAGCCACTAGAATAGGTTGGTAGAGTAGAAGACGACGGGGGAAGAGGAAGAGGAAGTCAGAAAGGGTCGTAATCCCAGAAAAGATTACTCAACAGACAAACTTAGTCCATCGGTTTCATAACTTCGAAGACAAAGTCGTAGTCAGGAAGGTTATTCATAAGTCCCAACTAAAAGAAGTCCTAATTGACCAACTAGCGGGACTACAGGGTTCCTGAGAGTTCTCAGAAGAGGTCCTGGCATTAAGTTTTCGTAACTAAGAAGCCGTGAGTGGGATTGAGAGAGTTAGACAATATGTACGTGTATATAGACAAGAAGAAGAAGAAGAAAAATAAAAAAATTCTAAGAAAAGGGAATATCTATCAATGTCTCATAACACTTCAAGAATCCGAAATTATAAATTTTTTACAAGGAGTCTGAAAGAAGGGAGACATGAGTCATTCAAACATAGGTAACCAGGAGAATGGTGATCGGGGAAGTATCTATTACAGTCTCTCCACGGTCGAGTAAAGTTAGCATCCACAAGACTAGTGGTCCGGGGTCGACAGTAATGGGATCAACACCGTACACTGACACATACGAGAACCCGTTAGCGAACTGAAGAGACCCGACTAAGTAGAAAAAGATCAGACGACTAGACTTAGGATACTTTCCACGTACCGTCTACAGGTTGTTTCGACACGACTTACTTACTTACTCGGAGCCAAATAAGTAGACACTTCACTCCCCCAACCGTCTCGGATAATGTTAGAGAATAAGTCGGGTTCGTAAACTTCTAACGAATCCAGAAATAATAACATCGACGAGTCCTATAACCCGGTATACACCATATTTGTCCAATCTGTGCTACGTGGGACGTTAATTCGAAAGATGAAAATCGTTCCTTGAAACTATACGTGTACATAAATTACAGTGTCTTTCTATTGTCAAAGTAATATGTGTTTTTACCCGAAGTTCTATTTTTCAAAAGAGAAATTTTCATGTACTTTTAAAAACGTTGTAAGAAATTCATTTAATTACTTTTTTATTACTAAGAAACAATTTCAGAACTTAGTGAAAGTTCCACTCAACAAACCACAGAACCATAAATACTAGAAAGTCACTCTTTTTTATATGTCTGTACAAGATTAAACTCTACGAATATGGATTACACCCTGTTCCATATGTTTGGTTATACCCGAACCTAAGACCTAGACTAGATGAGGAATGAGTTGAGACTCGAGAGTCGGTAAGTCTCTGAGTTAAAAGGGTAGACATATTACATGTTACCAACGTCAACAAGTCATCGAGTCAACACAGACTGAGAAACACTAGAGTCTCTGACATCTTGAAGGGACAGGAAGTGATAGAAGACCTCAAACGAGTTTGAGTACAGGTAGTTCATCTCGTCTACTTCGTTATGTATATGGTAAAAAGGGACACAAAGGTCTGAAAACTTGTGAAGTACCATATAAATAATATAAAAAAATTGTCAATTTAGGTAATAAAATTTTCATTACGGGTAATAAACTTTTACTTTGACCGTAAGACAAAATTTATCCAAATAAGATAACCTGAAGTGGAAACATCTATAGGATATCTGAAAGTAAATACTTTCACTTTACGTATAATTTCCCCACATTTTACGTCAGAAATGTCTTCCCCGTGCTTGGTGGGTGTTACTGGGGGTTTGTGAGAGTCCTTAACGAAAGGATTTCATCTTTCGTCCGGTAATTTCTATTCGTTCTTTCGGAGTTCTGTTTACCCCAGTTACTAAAACTCACACCTTCGTTCTGTGAATATCACTGCGACTCTCGAGGTTTAATGGCGACGGGTGTCGGTCCGACTCTTCGAGATCGACACCGCTCCTTCCTTGAGAACGGACGTCTCAGGGGCGACCCGACGGGCAGAGGATGTAGAATCAGGTGTACACTGACTCCTCAGAGACCTGCCTGCCACTCTTTACTGTAGTAGACCTGTGTCTTTACACAAGATCTTCTGGGATTGTAGTAGGTCAGTGGTCCGTCGTCCGACCAAAAGGAAGGTGGTCCTACGGGACAAGACTCCTAGGTCGTTGTTCCTTTGTCTTGGGAGTCAGACGGGGTAGGGGATGGATAAATGGACCCAGTCAAGACTCCCTGTGTTGGAAAGGCTGATCTTTCGTCATTCTCTACGATTGCAACTACAGCATCTTCTAGGGGGGTGGGGGAAACGTCGCCCCCCTTGACCCCGAATCACGTCACCTCACAGGTACTGTCCTTCTTGTGTAACCGATTTCCGTCTTGACCCCAATCTCTGGTAAGGAGGTCTGTGCTGTAGGTCTTGAGAAAAGTGTTCCGATACGGATACGATACGTCTTATATTAGACTTCTTTACCAACTCTATAGGTAGGTATAAGAATTTTACAAAACATAAATCACCACTATCGAAACCCTCTTCAGGGAGATACCTGCCCAGATGACAACTTTACCTGTGTAGGGACTACAAGTTCCTCTACAGGTGACAGAGTCTTTTATTTTTGTTCTCCTTCGAGTCACTCTCGAGTCGACACTTATGCATGACGAAACCGTACTTAAGTTCTGGGTCGTACTCAGTCAGGGAGTAATCCTGACCACCCATTCTAGTAAGGTCCACTCTATTCTAGATAGGATTACTTTGGAAAACCCCTCACGGAGTACGTAAAGGACGTGACGACTACACAAAAACCGAATACGGTAGGTCATTTGAGACGATGAAGTAAACGTCACTACATCTGTCCAGATATAGTGTGTAGACCTTAAGAATTTACTCTACTTTTTTCCTTTCTTTCTTTCTTTTCTTTTCTCTTTCTCAAGTCTTCGAATCATAAAAGTCCTTCTTCTGACCGAGGGAAAATTTGGAGAGTATACGACAAAAAGGAAACCGATACCGTAAGAGTTAATGCATTGATTTATAAAGTGGAGGACTAAATGCTAAGATTATTAATATGGAGTATTTTCGTGAAGAGATACCTACTTATTTCCAGATATATAAACACCAAATTGTACCATCGGTGATCGATGTACACCGATAACCTTATACTTCGTCAATTTTCCTTTAATTTTATTTTCAAGTGAAGAAATTAGTGTACTTAACGTAAAGTACCCGAGTTTTCGGTACACACCGATCACCGAAGGCATGACCGACCTTATAAAGGTAATAGTATCTTACAAGACAACCCTTCACGACCAGATAAACCATTTCTTGATAATTTATTATCACTTTTAATACTTAATTCATTTTATGAATGCTAGTAGATCCACTATTCACTGTCACGACCTTGACGTTGGGTATTATCACTTTTAAAAGTATTGTCCCTTTTAGTACTTGGTTTAAGAAATTTATCTTTCTGAGTGTAAATCTAGGGCTAACACTTTATAGTCTCGTTATTCCTATTTTTGTATAAAACCATTATCTGAATAGTAACCTTTGGAGTCTATAATCTTATTGTTATCTTGTTACGGAAGTATAAAAACTTCTTTTTATTCAAAAGAAGGGGGAAAGAAAAGAGGGTAGAAGAAAGCATCCGTAGGTGAGTAGGTAGGTAGGCACAATTGGGTCGAAATGACTTAAAGGGTATGTCAGGTGTATAAAAGGTTCGGTGAAGTAATATCGTCAACTGTACGTATAACATTTGTCCAGACAGTTCAAAAGGGTGTTTAGACCTGTTATAATAACTATACGAAAGTACGAAATATACCCCTAAAAAAAGGGAAATACTTAACAAAAACGGTTATACTTATGAATACTATGTGCAATAAGACTTAAAACGAAAAAGGGTTAATTGTATATTTGTCGTGTGTTACAGCTCTACCTAGATTGAATGAGGTAGATAATTGATAGATTATAAAGAAATGTCTGTAAATGGTACTAAATAGGTTGACGAGCGGATGATTCTCAGTAAGGTAAATAAAGGTCGTTGGTACACGGTCAGAGATCTCGTCGTCTCCGACTCTCTTCATTGATCATCGGTCTCACCCTCGTACCTCTCGGGGTCTGATAGGACCACGGAAAGGTCTCAAACGTAAGACGAAGTGAGAGAGTGTGAGAGTTGAAAGATGTGTTATAAACGTGTCTTAAGACCGTAAAGATGTGTCTTATAATGGACGAATAGTGACTTTTATATGGAGATCCATTGTCGAATAGAAAGGAAGATTTTTCTTCATGTACTCAATATGAACATGAACAACGTATCACGTTCCGATGTAAAAGGAAGAGTTTACCTGAAAGACAACGGGAATTAAGTGAAAATAAGGGGTTCATTCAGTGTTCTTGTCTGAGATGTCCAGAGATAGAACCAAAACTTATCATTTATATTAAAAACTGAAGGGTTTGTCCATTAGAATTCATATGCGAAGTATCTCGAATAGACCTACTTTCTATTACTTGTCATTAAATTAAAACGAAAGATTCGATTAATGTTTTTCGACATACGATAGAAAACATGTACTCGAGATAGACGGGATGTCTATCTTCCTATATGAAAACATTCGTGATATAATAAAAAGTACCACTCTTTATATCCGTCGGTTTAGTCAAACTAAGAATTTCGTTGAAAATACTCGGTACTTGGATTGACTTTTTTATAAGGAATTTTTCAAATGTGTACTTATATTTATATATAAATATATAAAAATTTATACACTGTAAACTCGTATTATAAAAAAAGATGTCATCCCGAAATCAGTAAAATTAATATCTAAAGAAACTTGTTTGGTGACGAAATAGAAAAGGGTCACTGAAGTCTTAAACCCCGACATTAAATCGGAAACTCTATATCCACTGATAGTTTCATAATTAAAATATTGTAAGTGATAGAGAATGTTTTTATTAATGTAAGTATAAAATTTGGACTCATATAATAAAGTATATATGATGTAAAAAAAAATTGACCAAAATAGCGAGTGTGAATCCAGAACAAGTTGACAATAAAGACGGAAAAATAAAACTAAGTAAGGAGTCTATTACTTAAACTCACAAAACTGAACAATCCACAAAAAGAGTCCCTCCAACTCCCCCATGATGTAATAGTTACAGGATCAAAAAGAAAAAAAAAATTTGACTCTACAATAATTGTATTTGATTTCACGTCTCAACAGTGTACAAGTCTACTACAAAACTTGTTAATATATTATGTACATTGGTGGTGGTTTTTATCCTACGTCTTGTAAATATGGAAAATTCTTCACGGGAGTGTGTCGAAAGGTGGGGGAAGAGGTAGGTGAGGAAAGAAAAGGGTGGAATTGTAGGTGATACAAAAAATAAAGATAGCGGTATCTACTTGAAGGGACTTAAATCTGAAGTACATTTACTGTAGTGTTCCGTGTCTGAGAATAGACTACAGGAATAGTAACATAGAAACTCTAAGTCGTTACGACTTACAGTCTTAAGGGACGCGATATGTCCTTCAGGAACAATCGATAGGTAAAATTTATATCGTCACACATGCACAGTTAGAGTTCGAGGGATTGATCACAAAACACCTGTATATAAAAACAAGAGAACCTATTCATGGATTCTCACTTTAACAACTCGGAATGCTATTCCAATTTGTAATATTCTTTAAACGGTTTGTTGAGACTTTTCACCAACAAGGTGAAATATGAGGTCGGTAGTCACATCGTTCTAAGGTCAACGATGTGAAGAAACGGTTATAAAGAAGAGTATTATGTAGGGTACTATTAACATTACCAACGAACTAACAAGGTGGAAAATAAAAGTGAAAAAGTCAAAGAGGGTGAGATTACCTAGGATACGTAGAAGTTCCGAGTGACGGGAGTCCGAGTTGAGGTCGCTTTATTAAGAGTCGAGTTTAAGAATCTTACCGTAGAGTCAGTGTTGGAGTCGGACTGTAGTTTCTAAGACACACTAGGTTGGGAATGAATTCAAGGACTGAAATAGAGGGTTAGAACTTATGTATTTAAGATATGAAATGTAAGGTCGGTTTGTCGAAAGGGGTTTGCACATTCTCTAAAGAACGGAGAGACGAAAGAAAGGACGACAAACAAGAGGTGGGAGCTCAACGGGGACTATAGAGAATAGAGGTACCTGACAGGTAAGGGGTCCTAAGTCGAGTCTGACATTGCAAGATCTGTAGGTGAGGGGGTTTGGACATGGACTTGAAGTCTTAGGGAAATCTTAAACTGCAAATGGAAACAATATCCTAGAAAGTGAAAGTGAAAACTAATATCAAGTAAAAGAGATACGGAAAGCCGGGAAAGGGTCAACGTTTGATCAAATTTCTACTCTTGTATAGTGTAAGGTAAAGAAGAGACAAGTGCCATTCGGGAGTTGTTGAGAATTTTTTAAAAAAAACTGTAAATTTAACTTTACTTCAACTGAATGTTATAATATATGATATCCATATTTTATTCACTAGATGTTAAATTCTCCAATATAAGATAAATAGTAATGATACTTTATAACCGATATATATAAGGGACACACCATGTTATATAGGGACGTCAAATAAAATATAGATCATCGAACATGGAGGATTAGGGGATGGTGCAATTGGGAAGGGGAAGGGAGAACGATGCCATTGGTGACCAAACAAGAGTTACAGACACTTACACGAAGAAAGAAACAATGTAAGAGACCGAACAACATAAGAAATCGAAGGTATATATTCGTTGTAGTAAGTCATAAACGGAAAAATATAGACTAATAGAACGAATCCTATTATGGGAGGTTCAGGTAGGTACAACGACGTTTATCATTTTTAAGTAAAAGAATGCCGACTCTTCATAAAGTTATATGTAGGAACTGTTAAAACACATATGAGGAAAGGGTTAAAACTAAGCCAAGTAACAAGGTACAGACCAAGATTGACAACGAAGAACTGGACGTATGTCCAAGAGTCCTCCGTCCATTCCACCAGACCATAAGGGTTGAGAACTTCTTAAAAGTTCAAACAACACTAGGTGTGTCAGTTTCCGAAGTCACATCAGTTACTCCGTCTTCATCTACAAAAAGACCTTAATGGAACGAAAAACATACTAGGTTGTCTACAACTGTTAAACTGGAGACCAAGGAGTCAAGTCAAGTTAAGTCAGCGAGTCAGTACAGGCTGAGAAACCCTTGGGTACCTGACGTCGTACGGTCCGGAGGGACAGGTAGTGGTTGAGAGTGTCGGTTGAGTTTGAGTACAGGTAGTTCGACCACTACGGTAGGTTGGTAGAGTAGGAGAGAGCAGGGGAAGAGGAGGACGGAAGTTAGAAAGGGTCATAGTTCCAGAAAAGGTTACTCAACGGAGAAGCGTAGTCCACCGGTTTCACACCCTCCAAGTCGAAGTCATAGACAGGAAGGTTACTTATAAGTCCTGACTAAAGAAAATACTAACTTACCAAACTAGAGGAACGTCAGGTTCCCCGAGAGTTCTCAGAAGAGGTCACAGTGTTAAAGTCTCGACTCGAAGCGACGAGTCGAAAGAAGTATCAGGTTGAGAGTGTAGCCATATATTGATGACCTTTTTAGTGTCGAAACTGATCTATCTAGAAACAACCGTTTCATTATAGAGACGAAAAATTATACGACAGATCCAACCAGTATTGGAAAGAAGACTACTCGTTCGTAGAAAATTAAAGTACCGACGTCAGTTGTAGACGTCACTAAAACCTCGGGTCCTTGTATTTCAGAGAGTGATAAAGGTAACAGAGGGGTAGATAAACGGTACTTCACTACCCTGGTCTACGGTACTAGAATCAAAAGACTTACAACTCAAAATTCGGTTGAAAAAGTGAGAGGAGAAAGTGAAAGTAGTTCTCCGAGAAATCATGAAGAAATGAAAGACGGTGTCTCCACCACAGTAGACGTATAGACTCCAAGAACTATAAAGAGGGTCGTTGGAACTAAAGTCGAACACGAAATAGGTCGGACCGTAAAGTTTACTACATGGGACGTATATTCAATTTATTTTTCTCACTGTTATATGTCGGAACTACATGAAGAAAGGGCTAAACCTTGGTCAGACAATAAGGTACAGGTCAAGATTGACAACGAAGAACTGGACGTATGTCTAAAGAGTTCTCCGTCCAGTTCACCAGACCATAAGGGTAGAGAAATTCTTAAAAGGTGTCAAACAACATTAGGTGTGTTAGTTTCCGAACATGTTTAACCTAAATCTTTTCCGTCTCCTTGGTCTCTAGTCTAACGGTTGTAGACAACCTAGTAGTTTTTTCGTTCTTTCAAGGTCTTTTTGTAGATGAAGACGAAATAACTGATGCGGTTTCGGAAACTGGCACATCTAGTGTTGTCTACCTAAGTAGACAGAAAAATTTCAGGTTAAATATGTAGACTTTCAAGTGTCAAGTGTATGACGACTTCGGATCGAACTTCTTAAAACTCGCAATGAAACGATCGTACACTTTATTCACGTTAACACGTCATCGAACTTATAAGCAACCATAACACGAAGAAACCCTAATCTCACTTTTGACTGAAAAAGGTCAGGACACAAAACGTTTAAACGACCGTATAACTCATGTCGTGAAATTGTCGTAGTAGAAAATCTTAAACTTTATCGAGAAACCTTAAGGTAGTGGAGGTGATCGAAACAAACATCACTACGAAGGATTCCGGTTGAACTGGAGTGTGAGGTCATACAGACAGAGATCCACTCACTAGTGTGGTAACACCAATGGACCCAATACTTCTAGTCAAAACATATCAAGACACATAAGTACGGTGGAGAAGAATTATAGAAGACGAAGACAATCCAGGTACTATGAAGACAGGAAATGACAGGAAATAACACGGGTAGAAACATGCTTTACAAGGGAACCATAGAGATTAAAAGAACTTCACTAGAGATCAGAAAGGGTAAGATAACAAAAGGAGGAAAAGAAACGTGACAAGTGAATTCAGAAAGAGGAAAAATAAAGAGGAACGACAAGAAACCTTGAGACGTAAGTCTACCCATATAGAAAAGAAAAGAGGAAAAGGAAAGTGAAGAGAAGAAGATAGTCGATAAAGATTCTGGAGACTTATAAATTTCGAATTTGAAAGGAGTAAATTGTTCACTCTTAGTATAATGAATTGACAGAAGGACACTATTAATCAACTTTCTTTCATTCATGAGTTTTGTATAATCTCAACAGATGAAAAGAAATTGTGTCACCTGGATTCCTGTTTCACTCAATGTGTGGGTAGAAGAATTTTGGTTACTCTGATCCGGGTCGAGGTCCGGAGGGTGTCACTCTGCGTAGTAGAAATCATAAGTAGTTTCAGTCGGTTTATATCTGCGTGACCCTCTTCGTCCCCTTAAGTATTCTTCACACCCATAGTCGGACCCCTTTACCCACAAGTATTATCACTGCACAAAAGTAGAGGTTCTGGTTTACTACTGTAAAGATTGTTTTAGTGAGTATTTCTACCCCCACGGACGTTTCCCCCTTTCGACGTAGAGAAGGGGCCTACCTGCAGAGGGGTCCGGACATCCGAGTGGGTGGAAGGGTTAGGGTCGACTTCTACCTCTCTTTCCTGTTCCCGGTCCCGTCTCTCGTTCCTGGTCACCGCCGCTATAGACGTGTGGGTGTCGGCCTTACGTCTCGACCGATGTCACCGCAGTGTCTTCTCTCGGTCAAAGCACAGTAAAACAGAAGGGTTCGCCGAGTCACCATTTCTAAGAGGACAGTCACGTCTTCTACATCCTCTGGGCCCAAGGTAGGGACCCAGCCCTTCCAGGGGACCTTCTCCTTTACCTTTGGGTGAGGTCATAAGCACGGGTCTTTTAGGGTACCTATCTTCTCGGACCACCCGATGTCAGTCCCCAAACGTTTCTCAACCCATACTGCCTCGATGATTCGTGAGTCTATGTAGGTAAGAAGTGACCTCTGCCAACGAATTTTCGTTTCGGACGAGTGGTTCTTGATCTCAGAGGTGGTCCCTCAGAGGTGGTCCTTTCCTTATATTTCCTTTGACCTTTCCCCGTCGTTTGACACTTCGTCCCTCTGGGGCCATTCTGGAAACTTTCTAAGACACGTACTTTAGACCCTTCCCGGTCACAAACTTTCACAGAAAGTGAACCTCACAAACCGCCGGTCAGACACCCTCGAGTCTTCGTCGTCGGTGGCCCCTTTTTTTACCGTTTGAGTGAGTCCTCTTTCCGAACATGATAAAAGGGACTTGGAAAGAAGGAGTGGGTTGTGGTCCTCTCGGGTTCCGGTCTTCTCTTGGTCCTCGCTAGAGTCTCCCGTTGCTACGGAAGGGTAATGGTCGAGGTTTAACGACCTCATTTTCTCCTAGTGACAGAGTAGGCAAGACTTTACCCCCGGAAACGAACCTCTTCTCCTCTCTCCTAGATATTTGTGTGTGTGTGTGTGTGTGTGTGTGTGTGTGTCAACAAATGAGTGATTCAGCACAGACTGAGAAAACTCTTGGGGTACCTGATATTGGGTGGTCCGAGAAGACAGGTACCCTAAAGAGTCCATTCTTATGACCTCACCCAACGGTAAAGGAAGAGGTTGAATCCCTACCTTGGGTACAGAGGACTTAACCGTCCATTACTGTCGGGAGAGGTCATAAGAACGAACCTTTTAGGGTGTCTGTCTCGGACCACCCGATATGTCAAGTATCCCAACGTTTTTCAACCTGTACTGACTCACAAACTCGTGTATAGTATATTACCCGTAAATCTAATTTTAAAATTTACTTATATTAGAACCTTAACTTTCACTGATATTATAGTACCTGAGACGACTTATACGTGGATTCCCTGATCTGTTCCTTTAGGTTGTCTCGAGGTTCCTTTTGTTATGACACCCTTCATCTCCTTTCGGAAAAGAAGAAAAATGGGGTAATACAACTCTAAATCACTAACCTGTTTTTTTTACGTAAGGTTTACTAATTTTAAAGTGTTTAGTGGGACGTTCATCAGTGATATTGATGTGTCTTGAAAAGTTTCCATTTTGTGTCCCATACGTGAAGATTTACTAAATGAGTACACTGAAAAACCATCGAGAAAAAGGAACAAACAAAACCAAGTCTAAAAGTAGGCCACTTCGTCTTAGACGGTTGATGACCGGAGGGGTTGTCGGAACTATTTTCCCCGGAAACCCTCAGACCCCCTCAGACAGCACGGGACCCCCACCCAGAGTGACGAGGTATGCGTAGCACCACAGGAGGTGGCTAGTAATGGCCACTGGCGGTCGCGGCCCGACCGGGTCCTTTCTCGGCTTTCGGGCACGTACTACCCTGCACAGACCTTCGCCAATAATGGTAGGAATGTTTTAAGTGTCCCGCCGAGGGGCGGAGGAAAGACGGAAGAGACTACACACCGTTTTTGCACTAAGATGCTCGAGGGTGTCCGTAGGGCGTCCCGTCCAAGAAGATTGTCCGCTCCCGTCCGATGTTCTCCTTTTCGACAAAAGTAGGCAGAGACGTAGAGTCTCTGGGGCTTGCGCGGGGTCCCAACAGAGTCTCGAGAACGACCCTCCGTCCATGTCGCGCAGGAGGGACGCCCAGTCCCGGCCCCAACCGCCTACGCGAGCGAGCCGGGGCCCTTGAGGCGCGAGGGGCCCGCCACCCCTCCTTCCCGCCGAGGAGGGCTCCGACGTGTGGGTCCTCCGCGTCCGGGAAACTTCACGCGCCTCTAGTTCCTTTCCTGGCGCTACGCGATCCACGGCCGCTAGGTCTCTGCGAGGCAGACGAGCCCTAGCGCTCCGGCTCCCAGAATGGGTACTTCTGGGAATGGGAGACACCAGCAACATGGACTGGGGTTCATAGAACTTTAGAGATTCAAGGAGTTCCTGTCTTTCTTTTGTTTGAACTAAGGCGCCCGAACCCTTTACTACTCTCCTGACTCGAACGCGACTGTAGAACACCAACTGCTACTTTATCGGCACGGTGATTGTTTACAGAGGGCAGCTGACCGCTCACCCACGCTTGTCTCCACCGTACTCTTATCTTTCTTTTGTTTTCGTCGATTAAAAAAAGCCTACCACACCGCTATAAGGTATCAACTTAAACTTCCCATATATACTCTTTCTATTATAAATACGAAGACCGACTAGGTGTACCGTGTCCAATTCACGTTCGCACGAATCGACACGGACCGGGAAACGTAGGGTAACGATATCGAGTGGTTCAAGAAGGCAGGTACCTTTAAAGGTCCGTTCTTATGACTTCACCCGACGGTGAAAGAGGAGGTCCTCTAGAAGGGTTGAGTCCTAGTTTGGGCTCAGAGGAGACTCAGGACGTAACCGTCCGTATAAGAAATATTGACTCGGTGGATCCTTCAGGGTGTGTCCAATTTTAATGGACGTTTATACTGTGGAGGTTTATGCTGATTAAGACTCGAAGGGACCGACGAGTCACCGTTTCTTAGACGGACGTTTACCTCCTTGGAGTCCAAGCTAGGAACCTACTCCTTCTAGGGGACCTCTTCCTTTTCCGTTGGGTGAGGTCACAAGAACAGACGCTTTAGGGCACCTGTCTCCTCGGACCGCCCGATGTCTGGTACCCCAACGTCACACAACCCGTACTGAATCATATTTGTGTTTTTACTGATCGAGACGTGGGTTAATTAAAGGTCATATACCCTCCTCCAGAAGGAAATAACAAGTGGACAGGAACGAGACTCGAGGTGGGATTGGGAGGTGAGGGAGGGGTCGTCGGGGCACCCAGGACTGTCAATAAAGACTCTGGGGTCTCCTCGCGACCTGTCAAAGAGTTCGGGTGGACACGGGGAGTGTGGAGTTCGACGTCCGAGTCAGGGCAGAACGTCCAGAAACTGGGGAAAGGGTGAGGCATCAAGAAGAGAGTTCAGACAAGACTGTTTGTCACACCTGTTTCTACTGGGAGGTTAGTATTGCGTGTCTTTCCCACACTTAAGATGAGAGTCCTGTGAACCTATTGTAGATCCTTGACGTTACGGGTTTCCCTTTTCAATTTTAAGACAAAAGACTCTTAAGTACTCAACGACAAAGGGAAACTAAAGAGGCGACCGGTATGCTTCGAGGACCGGACTACGGTATATGACCCCATGTACGAAACAGGGTTCTTTTCGTGTCTAAAAATCACAGAAAGTCTGACCTCCTTGGTCTCTTGACTGAGATCAGGAAAAGACTACTTCGTTTCGTACTTTGGTGTAGTGTAGTGTAAGTCGAGACGCCAGTACATTGGGGTGTCGGGTCGTGCATAAATTTACCCTGTTGATAGAGGAGTAAACCTTCGTGATTCTAATGGAACGGTCACAAGTTAAAGAGGGTTTTATTACCCGAGCAATGTGTAAAGTACTGTTTTCACCGAGTCTTTCTATCAAGAAGAGTTTTTGTCTACTCAGATAGGACTAACGATAAAAATTGAAAATGGAAGTCCCCATGTACTTTTTACCCAAAATTATATCTTTGTAACAAAGGAGTCTATGTGTCTACTGTGGTGGGAATGCCGTCTTTCATATCTTCTTTATTTCTCGGAGAACTATTTTCACTTTCTCCTCTCACTTTTTCAACCGAATTTTGAGTTGTAAGTCTTTTGCTTCTAGTTCCGTAGACCAGGGTAGTGAAGTGCCGTTTATCTAACCCTTTGTTACCTTTGTCACTGTCTGAAATAAAAGAACCCGAGGTTTTAGTGACGTCTACAACTGACGTCGGTACTTTAATTTTCTACGAACGAGGAACCTTCCTTTCGGTACTGGTTGGATCTATCGTGTAAGTTTTCGTCTCTGTAATGAAACGGTCGTTTCCAGGTAGATCAGTTCCGATACCAAAAAGGTCATCAGTACATACCTACATTCTCAACCTGATATTTCTTTCGACTCACGGCTTCTTAACTACGAAAACTTGACACTGCAACCTCCTGAGAATTCTCAGGGAAACTGACGTTCCTCTACTTTGGTTAGTTAGGATTTCCTTTAGTCAGGACTTATAAGTAACCTTCCTGTCTACGACTTGGACTTTGAGGTTATGAAACCGGTGGACTACACTTCTCGGTTGAGTGACCTTTTCTGGAACTACGACCCTTTCTAACTTCCGTCCTCCTCTTCCCCTGCTGTCTCCTACTCTACAAAGCTACCGTAGTGACTGAGTCACCTGTGCTCAAACTCGCTCGAGACCCTCAACCACTACCTATCCCTTCGGACCGCAAGACGTCGGGTACCCCAGCGTTTTTCAGTCTGTGTTAACTCACTGACTGGACTTCACTTCACTTTCTACCCAAAATTATATCTTCGTACCAAAGCATAGTAATAGAGTGATATACGACTACTATTTCTCAAAATGAAGGGATCTGGAGGTTTATTCCCGTCATTATGTATGAAGTGACTCATTCTTATTCTACTCTATTAAATACACTTTCGTAGGGTATTTGTTATAAGATATTTTTATTTACATGCAAAAATTTTTAAAGTTTAGAATTGCGAAAACTTCGACCATTTGTTCTCACATGTTACATACTAAGACACAATCACGTCATGATGACTGTCCTTTACGATTTTAATAAGAAGTGCACACAATGTAATTAAGTAAAGACATACAATCCTGACCGTAAAACTTTATTTGCTTATGTGAGAAGATAAAATCCAAAGACATGTATACCGGAAGAGCGATCAAAGGACTTCATGGAACAAAGGAACCCGTCTGCCCATTTCACTCCCAAACCCTCCTACCGCTCTCTACTCTTAACAAGATCGTCTTTACCTTTCTCATTTCTTCTATTGGACAATCTATTTTATAAACAACGACAACAAAAATTTAGTCTCAGAACTCTCAGCCCGAAACAATGCACTCTCTCCTAGAAGATTTTGAGGCCACCAGGGTGACTCGTCTATTTGTCTCCGAGCCTAGTATCTCAGAAAGATGGAGGAGGTAGGTGCCGACGACCCTCTTCCCACTTACCCGTCTGTCGCCTCCTCTCTTTTCGGGTCACCTTCCAATGACGGGACCCTCCCTGTATTATAGTTTCTTTCTCTTCGGACTCCTAATAACGAAATTTACGAGTTACAAACGAAATTTCCCTCCCTCGTTTCCCCTACCTCCCCTTCCTCCTCGTCCCTTACGTAGTCCACGACTCCAAGATTGAGGATCATCACACCGACCCGAAAATTTTCCGTTTGGATGCCTATCCAGATCCCGTCGGGTTCTTACGACCCCTCTACCGAGTGAAGGGACTTTGTGACCCCTCCTAGACGTCTGGAATTCTCTCACGTCGTATACCGGTGAACATTGGACTTTTACCCGTTGCTAAGAGGACGTCCGTGGTTTCTGGGTCGGGTCCCCCACCTGCCCACTAGTCTGCATACAGATCAGTGGGAAAGTTCTGGTTCAGGTGCAAATACTGGGACCTCTTCTGTCGAAGTGACACAAGTTCGCTCTACATGAACAGACAATCAACGAGTCGCCACGGGTCGAGAAACGTCGACGTACCCGACTCGGGCGGTCCGAGGAGGCAGGTACCCTAGGAGGTCCGTTCTTGCGACCTCGCCCAACGGTACGGGAAGAGGTCCCCTGGAAAGACTGGGTCCCTAGTTTGGGTACAGAGGACGTAACGCATGAATCCGTGATCCTTTCTCGAACTTAAGTCCAGAGGGGTTCGACAGGAGTCAAGGATGCACCATACCCAACCTGGACCTTAGAGGATGTAGGGGGTAGTCTCCTCTTTAGCTCTTTGGACCCTCTTTCCAGTTCCTAGAACGGGCTTCGAGTGACACCATCTCTTTCTTCGTAGTAACATCTTGGCAGACCCGGTTCTAGTACCGGAATATGGTTTTTCGTAAGTGTCGTAGTAGGTCTTGACTACGTGACTACCCCCAGGCCAATCGTCTTCGTCATTGGTCCGTGGCGAGTTGACGTCATGGACTCACTATGGTCTATGGTCCTATGGGCTTCGACTCCTGTTGTCTCACTCGTAGCTGAGAAGGGTCTTGGGCACGCCTAAGACTGACGTCCAGACTCTGGGAGGACGAAAGTCTATACTGTTGTGGAGACGGGATGTCGAAGGTATTAATCTACGAGAGAGACGACTCGTGTCTTTTCCCCCTTTCCCTTATATAGTACACTGTCTAACTCGTACAATGTATTTCCTGTTAAAATATTTGTCAAATAACTTTGTCTAGTCCGAATGGTCTAACTTAACATAGTTAATGACGGGTGGTGGGCGAGATCCAAATCATCGTCCCTCACCGGACTCCCCCACCAAACTCCGACGACCATTACAAGGAAAAGAACTAGACCCACGAGTGAGGTACCCACATAAAAACCTTTTAGGGTTTCGACTTGTGAATCTATGAACGTATAAAACAATACATATAAAAGGAAGTTGTTTTTTTTAAACGAACTTTTAAGACTACGTAGACTTAAGGGTGTGTGTCAGTGTCCGTGTGTCTGTTGGGTCATCCACCGTGAACACTCTATTTTATTCAGTTAAAATCTCTTTATTTCTGCGGCAGAAAAGGGTGTGTGGACTTACGCCACACTCATTTGCACATGTGAATAAAATACACGAAAATGATTACCTTTACCCAGTTTCAGGTGCTTGGACCTTCTGCGAAGTTTCCCACCGTTCCCATAGTATTCCTTTTTGAGTCCGATCAAGATATAAGTTATGAGAGATGTCATCGGTCAATTTATCCCCGGCTAAAGGCCACTGTCCTTGACTTCTTCAATCAGGAACAATACAGATGTATGTTCGTATGGAACCTCTATTGTTCCCAAACTAAGGTCTGGTGACTTTATTTCACTCAGTGTGGTCTAAAAAACAAATAGACACATATATTTTCACTTAATATCAGATAATTCACATCTTATCGTAATGTAGATTTTTCGTTACATGTATGGTTTTTATGAAAAAAAGGATTTTTTACGATTAGTAGCAAATCGTAACTGGAACTCTTTCAGAAATAGAGCAACGTTATCAATGTAGTTTCTAGTGAATATTGTCTAGTAGTTTTGTTTACGTTATTATTGTTACTTTTCTCAAACTTTATAAAATTCTTAATAGTTTTACACTGGGTCTCCGTACTTCACTCGTTTACGACAACCCTTTTACCACGACTCTCTGAACGAGTTACGTCTCAACGATGTATGGAAACTAAACGTGTTTGTTTGTTTGTTTGTTTCGTTTTTGGGTGTCATAGACACTTCGGGTTATTTTACCCTATACGGACATGATATAATATACACAATCATCAACTTCGAGTAAGAATTATAAAATAATATTAAAACTAGATAAAGTTTGATAACGTACGGAAGGTTACACCAAGATTTACTTGAAATTGATTTTAGAAGGGGTTTAGTCGTAGTCAGAATATCATGTCTTTCCAACGAACATTCTCCTTTTACAGTTGGAGACCTTTTACTTATCTATACAGAGTGTCTCCTTCTCTAAACCGTCGCGTGTCAATGAGGACAAAATAGACGAGAAATATTTCTCTTCTATTCTTCAAAGAGTTTTTTAGAAGTGTTTCCTGAACCATAATTTCCGCTATATTCATTGTAGACTTATCTTTAGGTTCGTTGAAAATTGTACTGTTCTAATACAAAATTAATCTTAGGGTGTACCACGAAGTTTTTTTGTAAATGTCCCCTCCACTCCTTCTTTTCACTTTATTGGGTTTATAGTCTTCTGTAGATTTTATGTCACTGTTGTTTTTGTTTTGACTCAGGAGGTTTGTATATAAATTTAAATGACGATACAAGTTTTAACCAATGTTAAACAGGTACCTTATTAAAATTTTTCATACGAAAAATAATCTTACCCAGTCACGAGTCAATGACCCTTCTTATTGAAATCCTAAAGGTCTTTTTTGTTATATTAGGGTATGTCTGTCAGTCTTAAGGGTAGTCGGTTAAGAATAGTGAAAGGTAGAAATAACATGTCCGTGTCGTCAAAATTTCTCTGTCGTAAACTCTGTTCTGTCGACTCTTTAGATTAGTCGCGTTAATGGTTCGTGTTGTCTCTTAACCGTTCTTCGTGTCAGGAGCCTTGTCGTGGTCGTCGTAGTGGGACTGACGTGACAGGATTCGTAGTGCGCGTGTGGGGTCGGAAACCACCGCGCACGTGCGACCGAATCGACTGCCACCGAGGACACAGCCGTCGTCTTGCGAACCCGTCGTCCCCTCTTCAGAATCACTAAATGGGAGGCTCCGGCGCGTCTCCACTCCCGGCCCACGACCAATGGCGAATGGCGATTTACGTGTATTGCCAACAGCACACTTCCACGAGTGGACCTGTGTCTTTGGGTCGAGAAACTCTCGAGCAGAAAGGAGGACGCAGTAAGTAAGAAGTTGGAAGAGATGGGCCGTCATCTCCGTGTACAGAGAAAAAGAGAGAGTCTATAACTTCTGTTACTTTGTGTGACTATAGGAGACAGACGAAACTCAGAGAAGTTAAAAACCTCATTTGTGTCGGATCATTGTGTACGGGGTACCTACGGAGTGTTTCCTGAACCATAATTTATTTTTTGTCACCTGATTGTGGACAGACCATCGGTACCAGGACGACGGAAGGAAAGAAATTAGTTTCTGTCTCTCGGGTGCTCTATCGAAAGTGGGTTCCGCAGTCCTGTTCTCTGTAAAGACAAGAAGTCGTGGGAAGGGGAACCTTAGTTTATCACCGACTAAGTACAACAACAAACTGTCTTTTGTTGTTTTAGGACATTTTTTAATACGAAGTTAATCTTTTATTCATGTAAATTTTTTTTTGCTATGATTTTTTTTTAGTAAGGACCAGGACACTGTTGTAGAAGTATAATAGAAGTTGGACAGTGAAGACTGGGGAGGTGGGGTACGGTGCCAAAAGACGACGAACCCCTTTTAATTTGATGAGAACACATAAAAAGAGTCCGTTGTCAAAGCCTGTTTTTAAATTATTGATAAGAACGTTTTTAAATTCCATTTAAAAGAGGATGTCTATAAATATCATGTATTCAAAGAGAGTGTATTGACTAGGTTCAAGTCTGATAGTCTTGACTTGGAACTGAATGCAGTTGTGTTACGAAGACGATTTTCGATAATGTCGGGAGAGTTTTTTCGGACGGGGTCACCTCTGACTATATTCTGACCAGGTTATCAGTCTATATGAGGTCCGACGAAATGTCCTTGACAAATTAAGGAACTCCCTATTTTATAACCCAGTCATGACAACGTTTGATTACAGATTATTAGGGTCATCTCAAGTGTGGGGTGATTCGAGACGGCTAATGCACCGAGAGTCTTACTAGGACTTATGTTCGTATCGAACCACACATAGTAGACGGAGTATGCTTAGGACGTATAAGTCCTGTTAATAATCTTTGAAAACCTATAAATTTTGATAGTAGAGAGATCCTCTAGTACAAAGGGACTCCTTATTTATAGGTCTTTGGAGGTCTTTCTCCGTTCATCACAAATAAACTCTCTTAAGGCTCTCCCTATTGTCTGGGGAAGTGTGTATGTGACCCTTATCACTGGGGTACGATCCCTATTACGTTGACCTTTTTAACGTGACTCAAGCTCTGAATAAAGACTGGGATCGTCTATAACACCCACCGTGGTAAAGAAGAAACCTTGGACTCGTTTGGTCAAATTTAAATAACCGGTCTCAACTGTACTTATTAGTGTTATACACTTAAAGGAGAATTGGTTGGTTCCCCCTCAAATGTGACAACGTTTGCAAAGGACGAAGTCGACATATGAGGTCCACTCACTGTCGGACACTGATTCCCCTTTCCCTGGTTCAGGGAGATGAACCAGGGAGAAGGGGTATAGTAACACCGAGAAAGAAATGTAGGAATCAACATTCTCTCTAAAAGAAGAGCAGAAGTCTCACGAGAGTAACATTCATCGACGTAAAAACCACACGAGTGTCCTCCTTCACTCGAGTCCCAGCAGGAGGAGGTGGCAGAGTCGACGAGGAAGTCGAAGACAAAACCCGACGTGTGATAAATAAGACAAGAGAGCGACATGTGCTAAATCGTGGAAGGACCGTAACTCACTGGTATCAAGTTCCACTATTCGTCACTTAGTGTGTAAAATAACTGTCAAAGGAAAGTCGGACACTACTGACAGGAGGTATCGGATGACAACCTAACCTAAACGAGTAAAGAGAGGTAGTTTCCTCGTCTTTTCTAAAGGGGTTGTGAACCGTCACAACTGTTAAAGAGTCTTCTGAAAGTTTTAGACAACTGCCAACACCGAGGAAGACATTACCCTACCTCCCGGAGTGACCGTCCACCGTCAGGTCTTTAGAACGCAACACCATCACCTCTACGTCTGGGTCCACGGTGGGTGCGACTCGTGGCACTCCTTCTACCACAACCGAGGAGTTACCGAGACCTTGTCAGACAAGGTACCGGCCCAAACCGGAGAGGAATGTCCAGAGTCATACCGAGGAGGGACGGGCCGAGGTTGAGTTGTCCCCTCGGACCTCTTCTTTTCGGAGGGTTTTAAATCTATTCCAAAAAGTTCAGTAGGGTCGTATATTAGATGAGGTGAAGGACTGTCGTAGGTGACGTCTCGTTTCGAAGTCAAGGAACTTGAAAGGAGATCTGGTGGATTGAGTCCGGGTCTGGTATATCAGATCTTTGAACGTTGGAAATAGAACGAGAATTTCTCTCTGGGGTTTCAAGAGGTGCCACAAAGGGAACAAAATTATTCGATGTTTGGTGGAATAAGTTGGTGTCTAGACAGAGGACACCAGTAACCGGTTTCTCGTACCTGTTACATCTTACTTCTTGAGAAGATCCCCACACAGGGACCTTTGGACCCGATCTCTGTCTGGAGATCCATGACACCCAGATTTGTCTTTGCCTTTAACGGTAGTTTCTTCTATTAAAGCTCAGTGTTCCAGTTCAACACTGGAAGGTGCCTACCTTGACGAATAAAATGACACAGTCGGGAGATGTGAGCACCCAAAGTGTAGGTACCTAAGTTGACTTGTACCCAACGTTTATAAACTTTATTCAAGGTCCTTTAAAATTTTCCGTTTCAAACTTAAACGACGTACGACTGTTGATAAAGTATCGGAACTGTGTAACATAAATTTATGGGAAGTTGTTGTATCTGAACAATTTATATCCCAATCGGTCTTTCAAACATTATCGAATGTCTTTCTGAACTTACTTGAAAGACCGGTTGGGTTATAACTGATATCATGGTATCCCTAAGCATCTGCACCTCTCGACTGGTATTTTAATATGAGTCTATAATCTGAAACCAAACGCCCTCCAATCACGAGGATTGGAGACGTAAAAGTCTCCAATTGAAATGTTCGTAATGTCTCATGATCCATAATGTTTATTAAATCTCTATTGTTTCATACATTATCCTACACACATCCAATATACGTTGGTGAGATGGTATAATGTCTTCCCTGAACTCGTAGGTACCTAAAACGGTAGACACCCCAGGGTCCTGGTCAGGGGGTTCCTGTGGTTCTCCACTGACGTAAACGAGTACGGTCATCAATTGTAATGGTCAAATCTGATAATACTACGTAGTAGGAAAGTCCGGAAGGGTCCACCGTGATCACGATTTCTTGTACGGGCGGTTACGTCCTCTGTCCTCCCTGAGCCCGAGATAGGGACCGAGTCCTCCTAGAGGACCTCTTCCCGTACCCTTGGGTGAGGTCATAAGAGAGACCTCTTACGGTACCTGTCTCCTCGGACCGCCCAATCAGGTCTCCCAACGTTTCTCAGCCTGTACTGTTTCCGCTGAATCGTACGTGTGTACGTAGGAAATTTTTATAAAAATAAATATTTCCGAGTCCACTAAGACTACGTCTCGAGTCCAACCCTCCAAGGAACAAGTACAGTTACCCTGGGTCAACTCCTCCCAGACCTAAAGTAATGTTGAAACGTCATCCATCAGGAAAATCTTTGAAGTTGATAATAGAGAGACCCTGAACCTCAATCCACCCTGGAAATTCCGAGTCTCTTTAGTAGACAAGTACTAGTCCCATCAATCATTTAGTGTCATTTTTACTGGTCTTGATTGTATATGACTCGTGACATGCACCCGTGACAAAACTTAGAACACCAAAATTGGAGGATCGTTGGTCTCCACCCAAGATAATGACCTTCCTAAATGATTCCTCTTCTGACTCGATGTCTGTATACGTCCCTTGAACGGGGTCCACCGACTCGACCCTCGCCCCCAACACGTGTCCCAGGTGACTGAGTGTGTGGTGTGAGACGTGGGGTCTTCTTCGATCGGGAGGGGAGAGGGAGGACGAAGTGTCGGGGAAGGGGATGACGTAAAAAAAGAACTCTGTTCCTCGTCGTCCTGTCCTTATTCCGTGAGCTAACCGACCCGTTTAAAAGACAGGTTGGAGCCGTTTCGGAGGAAGTTTTGCACTGTAAGGAGGACCTACAGTGCAAGAGAAAACGTGTGTCAAGACTCTCCTCTTCGGTTTCCGTCGAGTGTCCGGACTGAACAAGACCCACCTCGGACCTCGACGAGACTGGTATCGACTCAAAGAGTGGGAGACTCGGTGGACGAGGGACCCCTTCGACTTGTTCGGAGTACGTCAGGGAAAGGAAGTGACAGGTACCTTCAATGGGACCTCAACTGAGGACCTCGTCGTCTTCGGACGACGGGACACCCAAATCACAGAGGACTCCGGGACTCCGGGGCTCCGGGGCTCCGGGGTCCCCTTCTACGTGGGTCCGACGTCTCTGATAAGTATACGGTAGACGTAGGATTGTCCGTTGTACAAACAGAAACGATTTTTGTTGTTGTTGTTGTTGTTGTTTTGACAAAATTTCTCTTTCTATATCATGGATATTGGTTTTAGGTTGAGAGGAACGACAGAGGAGAAGGGAAAGGAGTCTCTACTGGTACTAGAACTTCCACAGTAGGATCCCGTACTGTAAACTTACGAAAAAAATGTGTTGGGACAGGTCACTTGTTATATGGTCGTACACAGGGTAAAATGTCCGTACGTGTAGTTCGTGGAAGGGTCCGGGTAAATGAATCTTACAGGATGAATTTTTTTTTTAAAAAAAAATTAACTTCATATCAACGAAATGTCACAACACAACAAAAGCTGTCGTTTTTATCGTGATGGTATACTGGCCCGTTAGGGTGATGACCCGTATATAAATCTCTTTTGGTATTAAACATGGGGTCACAAGTATCGTCGTCGTAAACGTTGTCGGTCTTGTGTCTTCGTTGAATTTACAGGTAGCTGTCTCTCCATCTACTTCTTCATCACCATGCATATATGTTGCCTTATACTGAACCGGTATTTTTCCCTACTTTGGGACGGTAAACGTCTCTACGCCGACCTGGAACTCTTACAGGATACCTCACTTCAGTCAGTCTTTCTCCTACGGAATGAAAACACAGACCTATGAACTAGGGGTATTTAATCGACGTCCTTTCCAGACTCTGACAAAGGTAACCTAACGCAAGAGGTTTCAAAGGTGTTCGTGTCGTCAAGTAGACCTACCTTTAATGACCACCGGTAGTAAGACCCCCGGGTTCCCGTCTAGTTCTCTGTTCGTCCCCGGACCCGACGAATAGGACCACCTCCCCGGTACCGGGTCGGACCAAAACACGTGACGATCTTCGTTGTCCGACGGAAAACCCTTCTTTTATCCGGGTCTGACGTTTCCGTGTAAGAGTTCAAGAATGTGAGAGTCGTCTCGCTCAGAGTCTTGAGGACCGAGGCCTGTGGACGGGGTCCCGAGGGACGTGAACGGAACTACGACCCCGGATCCGTCCACTGTCGTCGCCAATACATTCACGAAAATTTGACTTGATATCGACTCAATGTTACAACACAATCAAAGTTCATTTGTGTTTCACTCTATATGTGTATATATATGTCAACAAAAAGTCAACAAGTCAACACAGACTGAGAAACACTGGGGTACCTGATATCGCGCGGTCCGAAGGGACAGGAAGTGACAGAGGACCTCAGAGGAGTTTAAGTACAGGAAATCAAAGGACACGATACGTCATCCAGGAATTACAAATAGATAAAGTATATATCTTCACACATATAAAAGTAGGGTTTGAGGATTAAATAGGAAGAGGAAGAAAGGGGAAACCATTGACATTCGAACAAAAAATACAGACACTCAGATAAAGACAAAACATATATTCAAGTACACATAATAAAAAAAGAGAAGGTGTATATTCACTATAGTGTACTGTAAACAGAAAGAGAAGTACTGAGTGAAGAGAATCATACTATTAGAGATCCAGGTAAATCCAACGACGTTTACCACAATAAAGTAAGAAAAGATACCGACTCATTATAAGGTAACATATATGTGGTGTAAAAGAAATAGTCAAAAAGAGAATTACCTGGGAAACCAACGAAGGTACAGATCCGAGAACACTCATTACTTGTGACCCCACGTACATAAAAAAGTTTAATCCCAAAAGTAGAAAGCTCCTACGTACGAGGCCCTACCTTGACGACCTAGTGTGCCATTGAGATAAAGATCATAAAACTCCTTGAGGTATCACCGACGTCGTTAAATGGAAGGGTCCATCCCTCCCAAGGAAAAAGAGGTGTAGGAGAGGTCGTAAATAATAAACATCTGAAAGACTGCTACCAGAAAGATTCACCATGCTCAACCATGGAATGACATTAAAACTAAACGTAAAGAGATTATAAGTCACTACAACTCGTAGAAAAAGACACGAACAACCAGTAGACCTACAGAAGAAATCTCTTTACAGATGTCTAGAGAAGGAGACCGTTTTCCGTCGTCGATGCAACTACAAAAGGAACGAGGCAGAGTGGTTTCAAGAAGTCAGAAAGGACTCTCAGTGTTGACCTGGAAGAAAAAAAAAGAGAAAAAAAGTGGGTCGAGGACCGTCTGTCCGTTCACAGGATTTAAGTTTAAGTAGTGAGGTCCGAGATCTTAAGTCGGACTTAGTAACTAGAGACTGTGACTTGTAACAAAAGTTCCTTCGATCTCCGAGGAGTATGGGTTTCGTTTCTATTCGACGTAAAAACAAACGAACAAAAACGGAAAAGACTACGCACCTCTCTTGCACTAAGATCTTCGAGGGCTTAAATGAAGAATAGGGGTCCCTTCCAAGACTACTGTTGTAACTCCCCCTGTTCGATGTTCTCCCTTTCGGTAAAAGTAAACCCTCGCGTGGCACCTCAACGACTCGGTCCGGACACGGCAGAGGGGTGGGGACAACCCTCCGTCCAAGCGACGCAGGCGGGGAGCTCAGTCCCGTCGTCCAAGACAGGGACGCGTCCTTCGCGGCGCCTACGCGAGTGAGCGGGCCCTAGAGGCGCGAGGGCTCCGCCGCCCTTCCTTCCCGCCGAGGAGGGCTCTGACGTGAGGCTCGTCTCGCCTCTGGAAATCTTCACGAGCCTCAAGTTCCTTTCCTACCGCCACATGAACCACACCCTCTAGGTCTCTGCGAGGTAGACGACCCTTAGTTCTCCTTCCCTTCCCTTCTTTCTTTAGACAAGTCCAAGGCCTTTTTTTTCTCTGTTACCGATTCGAATCTGACTGTGGGACACCGACTCTGCCTTTTTTCGCAAAGTGACTCTTTACTTACCTCCTCAACCCCGTGTCCCCACGCCTCCGTCCCTCGCCCCAGACTTGTGTTCTTTGAACTCGAACATTTTAAAGTGGGAGTGAAAAGGAGATAAAAGGAAAAATAATCCACAGTATCAAGGAGTTACCATAAAAAGTCACATCGATACTCTGTCTGCCAGAAGGGACAACCGAGTCTGTCATTTCGTAGACGGGCGTTACTCCTTCTAGGACCCACCCCTTCTAGGGCACCTCTTCCCTTACCGATGGGAAGGGCTATAAGAACGGACCTCTTAGGGTACCTGTCTCCTCGGACCACTCGATGTCAGGTACCTAAGCGTCTCTCAGTCTGTTCTGAATGGGTGATTGTGTGGTCTTTCTATCATAACGTTGATATTACGATGTTTGTTTGTAAAGACTGATTACTTATTGATCAAACTAATCAAGACCAAGTCTACTTATTACTTATTCGGTAGTTGGATTATAGTCAACTACTGCAGGAAATTTACCAATTGTATTACGTTGTCTGAACTCACTAAGGATACCAAAAGTTTGGTCTTCAATTTTTTTCTTTTAGGGAGGATATATTGGAAGAAATACTCATCCGACACAGACGTGAAATATAGGTACCTCCAGTTCCCTACGGGTCCCAGTGTGTTCACCACCTCCTCCCGACTGGAGGTGCTGGGGTCTCGGGACTGGGGGACTGGGGGTACTGGGGTCTCGGGTCTCACCTCAAACACTGACAGTGAAAAAAGATTACCCGTCTCACTGTTCGTCCCAGGTGAATGGAGTGAACAAACTCTGGTGGGACATTTCCTGTGTAACAAGACGAGAAAAAATCTCCTCCTTCATCTTCGACTCTCTGTACCTGCGACCTAAACACCCGTAGACTTGGAACGGGAGAAAGGTCTCGGGTAGGAAGAGTAGACGGAGGTGAGAATCTCTATTGAGTAGGAGTCAACAGGACACGGGGTGCGGAGGGAGGGATTGAAGGTATGTGGAGAGGGCAGTGGGACCCAACGTTCTTTAACAATCGGACTACGAAGTCAGGAGGAACTTTATATTCAACTATTTCTTAAGGGGGAGGCGGGGGGGTGGTCCCTGAAAGTATAATATTATCTATTCCTCGAAGACTTGTGTCTTTTGGAAACCCTAAATTTCTCTCGTACAGTCTGACCTTCTCTATATACTCCACTCCTGTAAACCCCCGTACATTTGTTTCTAGAGGAAATTTATTGGAACGTTTCCGTCAGAAAAGAAGTCGTCGGAGCCCGAAGGTCTGTAGTCTACTGTACAAACCATATTAACTTTTAGGTTGACCTCCGTTTGATAACAAATAAGTCGTAGGACCTGTCTAAATGACAGTCTGGTTACGTTTGCGGTGGACACTCCTCGACCTTCGGTTGGGGTTTCGTGTGTCTTCCCAATAAAAAGGGATAACAAAACTTTTTGTTACAAAAAATTTTACGGTTTTCCGTTCCCCAATCTTGTAAAATTAAGGTTAATTGAACGTCAAAAGTAAAAAGGATCTTATTTAAACTTTTAGTGACCTGGTAATCGACCGTATGTATACTATAAACAGTAGGCGGATCTACCTGTGAGTACCGCGAATGATTCCCGGTCATTCTAATACATGGGTCAAGGGTACGCCATCCAAAGGAGGATGTGGTTCGTCAAGAGACTGTGAACGACCCACAGAATGTTGAGCTAAGACTGTACAGATGGGTCTCTGCCATAGTCTAAGGGGTCCCCTTCCCGAGTCAGGGTGTCCTGACGGCGGGTGAAGTCTACGGTTAACATGTAAATCACGAAGACCAGTTATCTAAGGGTGTTAGGGGTGTTAGGGGAGGAAGGGAACCCAAGTCAATTAAAGGATCTCGTCAAGTGTCTTAAGTCTTTTCGTTACACAAGTGATCTACTGACCAAATTATGTTTTATTTACTACTATATTTAGTTGTCGGTTTCTTTCTCTACGTAGTCCCGTACTATACCCCTTTTTCAGTCCCTCGAAGACACTGACTGGAAAGGAAGTTAAAAATAAACAAGTGGTTGGGTCGTCGAGAGACTTGGGACAGGAAGACCTAAAAATACCTATAAAGTAATGTTTCCGTGGTGACTTATTTAGTAACCGGTAACCATTACTTTGAGTTAAAGGTCCGGAAGAGAGGAAGGACCTTTAGTCTCCCACCCCACCTTTCAAGGTTGGGAGAGTAGTACTAACCAAGGGATAGTCGGTAATGAGTAGGAATCCGTGTTAATACTGACACGGAAAAGGGTTAGTGGAAAGGGACACGGGAGGTGGGAAGTCTGGTGTGACGAAGAAATAAGAAATAGGGTATTTATGGGACTCGAGGAGTGGAAGTCCCTCCGTCTAAACTCTAACCAAGAGGGTAGAGAAGCGACCGATGGAACACTTATTTGTACGAAAGGTAACGTTTGAAGTCACAGAGTCACAAACTCAACCGACGTGTAACCCCATTGTCAACATGGGTGTCACAAACCCGACCGACGTACAACCCCATTGTCAACATGGGTCCACAGGACATGGCGCCCTACAGGAGAAAGAAAATAATAACCCACCAGAATTCAACCTCGAGGGAAACCTGGACTCGTCCATAAGACTCTGGTGACCCCTCGTACCCTCACAATGTGACCAGGTGAACATGGGAATCGTCGAGTCCATGGTATACCTCCGAGTAGAGAGGGGTGAGGGGAGGGAGAAACGAAGAAGTTCAGAGACGGGGTGGGGGGAAGAGAAACATACATCGATAAGAGATACTTTCCCTTTAATTCTATCTCAGTCATAACGAGGAAGTTCTGGTACTTCCTCAGACCTACCGAAACTGGACTACTGTAGTAGACCTCGTAGACTGTCGGATAGATGAATAGTCTGGAAAAGAGATTTTCATTGAGTACTAAGGAGTTCCTGTTCATAGAAGACTGACGTCAGTCTCAGTTGGTACTAAAAACAGTCCGTTGACAATTGTTGGAATCCCGGAAAAAGAAAGAAAAAAAAAAAAATTTTGGACCTGAGAAAGTGAAGGAACCTTGTGAGAACCAAAATGGACTTAGATACAGAGAGCTCGACTTTAAGAATTTTGTGGTTTATTTCAGAAAACAAACGTCGAAGGACGTACCAATAGTAATAATGATAAGACCCAACTGTAGATATACCAGACTCTGTCAGGAGTTTCTTGGTAAACGTACACGGAAAACTCATGTTGTCTTGAATGACTGCGAATTTCTACGGCCTTCCTTTAGCGTTACGTCTTTTCCCATTTGAATGTTATGATCTATACGAAAAGGATCTTAAAGTCGTTAAATAGAGACGAGACCCTGAGAGAGACAGAGGGTAAAGTTCTTAGGTTCAAAAATCCTAGGAGGTCTCATGTTTGGGGGTTGGGGACAGAGACTAGGGACGGGTCCTTTACTTCATAGTTAAGTGTGGTATTATCGGCGATTCCTCTCGAGACAAGACCCCTCTATCACCGAAGAACAAAGACTTGTTACGTGAAGAAAGAGTCATCGTGTGGAGTAATTCAAAGAAGTGGACAACTCACAAAGAGGTCCTGTGATCTTACAAACCAATGGTAGACTTCCTGAAAGGATTTCACAGAGGATGCTTTCGTTTTTCTCAAGTGGGGGTTATGTGTAAAGTAAAGATGGAGATTTAGGTGTTCTTTCCGTCGGAATTTTACACAAAACAAAAACAAGATTTTCAGATCGAGGTGTAACCAACCAGAGTTCTCATCCTGTGCTGAATCGCTGATTTGGTGGTGATGGTGGTGGTGGTGCAACCAACCACCGTTTATCTACTTGACGAGATCCGGAGATTCACTTCTGTCGTTTTGTCTTGAGTGTCCCACAATATCCCAATGTAGACCGAAGGGTCCATCGTGTCTACCATTTCTTAGATGGACGTAACCTCCTCTGGACCCAAGTTAGGGACCTAACCCTTCTAGGGGACCTTTTCCCTTACCGTTGGGTGAGGTCATAAGAACGGACCTCTTAAGGTACCTGTATCCCCGGACCACCCATGTCAGGTATCCCAACGTTTCTCAGTCCGTGCTGACTCACTGATTGTGAAAGTGAAAGTACATCCTGACCTCCATTGAAGACTCGACCTCTATAAAATCCTGAAGGGTCACCGAGTCTGCCATTTCGGATGGTACGCCCTCTGGGACCAAACTAGGGACCCAGTCCTTCTAGGAGACCTCGTCCTTTATCGTTGGATGAGGTCATGAGAACGGACCTTTTAGAGTACCTGGCTCCTCACTCCATGCGACGTCAGGTACCCCAGTGTTTTTCATCCTGTGCTGACTCGGTGAAGTGAAAGAAAGAAAAGATTCATTCATAAGTTTTCGTAGAACGTTTATTATGTTGTGTTACATTTATGTTCGATGATTACAGGGAGAAAATAAAAGTCTTAATGAACTGGGTCCACAAGACTTCAACTACCTAAATCCTTTTCAATTTCTTAATCCTAAGCAATTAGTGGTTCACACCAAGACAATGTACGACCGTTTAACCCTTTACACGGTTTTAATGAAAACCACATAAAATACGATTACGTAAAAACATAGAGAACTCTCATTATAAAACTTTGTATTCTTGTAGATAAAACTCAGATACAAAGACACAAACACTCAAGAAGGAGAAGAACTGTATGAAAAACAGAAAAAAAACGAAGTTTCGTTCCTTTACCTATTTAACTACCCCATCCCCCTCCCACAACCTTTTGTCTAATTCTAATAATATCGTTTATAAAATTCTCCTTTTTTAAGTCAAGAACTGAACTTTATGTCCCAGGGGGAGTGGGAAGAGTACGTCGTTCACAGTTAATTTTTTTCTACATGTTGAACTCTCAGCACTCAAATCAAAATAAACCCCGTTTTACTCCTGACGTCGGGTCCTCCGTCGTAGAGTCTATCGAGACTCTCTGACGAGGTTTCGTCGTCACACCCCTTCGGTTATGTATTCCAAAACCACTTCCGTCTTAAGTTATGGTACTTCGTTAGTAAAACGCTTTCCAAAAACAGTTAGTACTCCTAGACTACAGTGGTCCTTCCCTGAATCACGAAGAGATCTATACTCCTCTACGTTACTAACTCTAGTATTTTAGACAAGGATTTTTGTAGGTTGATGGAGTTCTGGACAGGGTGGTCTAAGGGACCCCGTGTCTCACGGAGTGAAGTGGGACTTGAGGGAGTCCCCCACAACTTCCAGTTGTCGATAGCGTCGTACCCCAAGTTAGAGGTATCTCCGGCTACTGTTTCCGGAAACGACAAGTCAGTAACCGCTACGAGAACCATTCACGGTTAAACATCAACTGTGCCGGGGGAACACCAGTGTTTAGGTCCGTATGAAACCCCCTGAAAAGTAATGGCAAAACAGGGCGTAACGACCCTTCCGATCAAGGGTCGAGATTTCTTTCAAAAATCGTGCACCTATCCGGTGAGGTGCACGATAAGGACCTGATCGAGAATTATCAGTTTCTAGGGACCTGTGGACAAAAGATCAATACCAGGTCCTCCTTTCACAAGGGGAAAGTAACGTAGAAGGGTTTAGGTCACGGTGTGACAATGTCAGTAACTAGTATATAGCTCGACATGTAAACTAGTCGACGAAGTTCAGATCAGTAGTAACAAAAGTAACCTCCGAGTCAGTATGTGAACCATTATGTTCTTTATTATTAGAACACTTTGTTCGTTTAACGTTTACTATATCGATTACTGTAGTCCCCTTTATTTTCATCTATGAAATCGGTACCCCGAAGGGAACATCGAGTCAACCCTTTCTTAGACGGACGTCCCGTCCTCTGGGCCCAAACTAGGGACTCAACCCTTCTAGGGGACCGCTTCCTTTACCGTTGGGTGAGGTCATATAAACGGACCTTTTAGAGTACCTGTCTCCTCGGACCACCCGACGTCAGGTACCCCAGCGCTTCTCAGTCCGTACTGACTCACTGATTGTGAATGAATGAATGAAATCGGTACTCGGAGGGTGTGGTTCGGTCAAAAAAAACAACAACAAACAAACAAAACAAAAATTTTCGAGTAGTTCTGATCCCTTACCCAGTGAATTCCGTCTTTAGACTAAAAAGTACACCAAGTAGTTTACACAATGTAATTTCCTAAATAGTCCTCTTTATATTTATATCGTAAGTGAAACTTAATATCGTGTCTATAGAGGGACTTTACGACATTCCGTAGTCCAAGTCAAGTCAAGTCAAGTCAAGTCAACGAGTCAGGACAGGCTGAGAAACGCTGGGGTCACTTAACGTCGTGCGGTCCGGAGAGACAGGTAGTGGTTGAGGGCCTCAAGTGAGTCTGAGTACAGGTAGCTCAGGCACTACGGTAGGTCGGTAGAGTAGGACCCAGTAGGGAAAGAAGAGGACGGGGGTTAGAGAGGGTCGTAGTCTCAGAAAAGGTTACTCAGTTGAGAAGCGTACTCCACCGGTTTCATGACCTCGAAGTCGAAATCGTAGTAAGGAAGGTTTCTTTAGGGTCCCGACTAGAGGAAGTCTTACCTGACCAACCTAGAGGAACGTCAGGTTCCCTGAGAGGTCTCAGAAGAGGTAGTGGTGTCAAGTTTGCGTAGTTAAGAAGCCACGAGTCGGAAGAAGTGTCAGGTTGAGAGTGTAGGTATGTACTGGTGTCCTTTTTGGTATCGGAACTTAATGAATCAGTCGTTTCACTACAGAGACGAAAACTTATATGATAGATCCAACCAGTATTGAAAAGAAGGTTCCTCATTCGTAGAAAATTAAAGTACCGACGTTAGTGGTAGACGTCACTAAAACCTCGGGGGTTTTTCTTTCAGACTGTGACAAAGGTGACAAAGGGGTAGATAAAGGGTACTTCACTACCCTGGTCTACGGTACTAGAAGCAAAAGACTTA